>VZRS01012145.1:1391-34907 GCA_013398055.1 Ifrita kowaldi
GATTCTCCTTTACAATACAATAAATCTTCTTCTGTCTTGAATATTCTAATTTTCATCAACCAATCTAGTACAAGATACAAATCCTATAGCATTTACATACAGCCTATAAGAATCATTGCATTACCATACTGCGTTACATTTTAAACCCTAAAAACTACTCTTTGGACCCCTTCTGCCAAGGTAGCAGGGTCTGCTCTGACCCTTGGACCTGTCTGCTAGCAGAAGGTATTGTTCAATCAAAGGGGATTACCTTCAGCCGGCCATACCATTGTTTTCCAGTTGTTCAGTAACTGAGGCCTGGTATCTCAAAGTATGCCTTCATTTCAATTTCACCCATAGTTTCCATGTTCTCAGCATCTTTTGCCAGGCAATAAGGCTTCCCTGTTTCATCTTCCCCAACAATATCGGACATGCAAATGAAGGATCGAGAGCGAACTGACCAATCGCGAGCTGAGCCAGAGCCTATATAAGCTGTCCTGGTGGGCGGCCCGAGGTTCTTCTGGGGTAACATGGTTGCTGGGGGGGTGGGTGGTGTTGTGTCTGTACTGTTGTTTTTACTCTGCCTTGCCATTCCTGGTACTTGGGCTACTCCCTGCACCTGTCCCCAGTTACTGTTGCAGTAAATAACCAGCGATAATTGGCAGCATGAAGGGAGTGTTTCTAACAACACTGGGTTGTGACACTCCAGCTCCCCTTTCCCTCGGGAATGACGCGGGTGTTGATCCCCCATACATGGAGAGCTGCCAGCAGCTCCCTCCCCACTTACTCCATGCAGGGATGGCACTAAGGAGCAGGTGACACCTGAGAATAGAACATTGTCAACAGGGAGAGGGTTCGTTTCTTTAAATAGAAGCCGTCAGACCCTGGGAAATCTAGAGGGAGACTTTAGTCTTAGCTCGTGCTGTGGGATAATCTAAAAAACAACATGCATGGCCCAGTTCTTTTGGAATGTGTATTAAGTGTTCACTCCTGCTCCTAAATCTGGGTGTGAACAACAACAGAGCCCAGGCAGAGTGGGTGGCTCTCAGGGGACTCTTCAAGCAGTGTGAAGCACCGCACAGTGCATGGGGGTGGAGGGACAGCCCTCAGAAACACAAGGAGTTGCCGCTACTACTGGTACTAATTAGGTGCAAGAGAAGTTTTACTTCCATTTGTTGTAATTTTTGGCTGATTATGGAGTCTCTCTGTGTCAGCTCCATGGATCTCAGCTGGGATGTTCAGGACACATCCCAGGAAGCCGATGGAGCCCATCCAGGGCTGCCTGTCCAGAGCTGTGCCAGAGGTCCTGCTCCTCTGCAAAGCCAGGAGAGGGGCTCCAGCTCCTGCAGCAGCTTCCTGAGGCCTTTGGCTTATTTTCTGTTTGGATGACGCTGCTTAGGGTGAGCTTTTATAATGCTTTGCAATTAAAAGGACATTCAGAGTCTAAATCAGGTTGGGTTTTGTGGTGGGAGCTGAGTTTAGTGCACTTAGCTCAGTGCTCTGTGACTGAAGACAGCTCTGGAATGGGAGAACACGTGGAAGGTATTCCAGAAGATCTGTATGTACAAAAACACAGGGTGCTTTCAATGCAGTTAGGGGGTTCAGCTCAAGGTTCTGCTGTAGCTCACTCGGGTGTGGCAGCTGGAAGTGACCCTGCAGCCAGGGGCTGCCGGGGGCTCAGTGGAGAAGCCCCTGCCCTGCCCCTGTCCCGGAGTATCCCAGGAGCTGGGAGCAGACAGGCTCCTGCAAGGAATGCCAGGCCTCTCCTCAGACAAATTTTGCAGCATTTGATATGATCAACACATGGAGCAGTGTTTGTTGGGCTGAAAACAGCAGCTGGAGCAGGGGGAGCACGGCACAGGCAGCCCTGGCTTTGTGCACAGGAATTCCAGCAGCTGGGCTGGCACTTGTGGCCAAATGAAGTGTGGTTTTCACTTCATGTGGCTGCTGAGGCAGAGCTGTGGTTTTGGGGTCCATCAGGAGCCATGTGGGGTTCCCTGCACGGTGCAGAACTTGCAGGTGCTGCCCCAGGCTTTGGCTGCAGCATCCCTTCGCCTTTTGGGAGGCAGAGCTTCTGTGGGGCCACAGAAATGGGGACAAGGTGGAGCTCTTGGAGAGCCTTTGGGAGCGTGGCAGTGGTGCCAGGGCTGCTGGCTCTGCAGGAGCCGAGCCCTGAGTGCCCCAGGCTGGCCAGGCCCGGCCCTGCTGTCCCCAGGCTGTCCAAGGGGAACGGGCACGCCGTGGCCACTTGTCACTTTTAATGGCCCACTCCGCTGCAGCTTAGAGCCAATTAATTTTATGAATCCTATTTGTAGCTCCCGTTCCTCCTTATATAATCCTCATTTGTTTCAAATGAGCAGAGAGTGTGCCCCTGAGATTCTAAACATACCTCTTTATTAGTTCAAACAGAAACTGTTACCTACAGAAGCTAAACTTAGCACTAATGTATGAAATGAGATGAAGAGTTCCTTTTAAATCCCCTACCAGGTGTTAGATAACAGGGACTGTTCTGGGAGGGGGAGCAGGAGACTGCAGAGTGCTAGGAACAGCACTTTATGATCTATTGTATTTATTTGTCCAGGAAGAAACAGCTTAAACCCCAAAAAGGCAGGCAGAGGGTGGGTGGGTGCACAGCAGTCAGTCCCTGTGCCCTGTAATGTCACACACACCAAGGCTGGCCTCCCTCTGCCCTCAGGACAGGCTTGGAGAGTGTCCCAGGAGCAGTTTCATAGCTGAAAACCCCCTTTGGATTGTCCTTGCCCCTGCTTTAGCACACACCACAGTGTCTCGCACTGCTGAGCTTGCTGGATGCCCCGGCTGGGTTATCGGTCTCCCACCTCCGGGATTCCCTTCCCAGCCTTGGGGTTCATCTCCCAAGGATATTCCTGTACAACCCAAGGCGTGAGAGAACCCAGACTGTTGAAGGTATTGAAGATTTTAATGAGCCAGGCTGGAAAATGTTCAGCTTTTCTAGTAAGAACAAAGTTAGGATGAGGAGGAGGGAGAGGGAGCAGCCACGGCAGAGTCCAGGGAATTCTGGCTTCTCTGTGTTGTGGCTGTGGCACCCTCCAAAATCAACATCCACCACTCCTGCCACAGGGTGACAGATTGCTTGGACATCTCAGCAGGATTTTTCTCCAAACTGCAACTCCTCAGAGGCCTGGATTCAGCCACGTTCATTTTCTGTGCCATAACCAGAAATGAGGAAGAGAAGAGGTTACCGTGGGCTCTCCAGTGGGATTTCTGTACTGGGAGAAGCAGGACTGCGAAGAACTGGGGGTGTGGGAGACCTGGCACTGCCCCAGACACAGGTTTGGAGGAAGGGGCTTTTTTAGAGGTTTTTGGGGATGTATTTAGTGAGGTATTTTTTACTTTTCTCCAGCCCAGTTTACAGCTGGCTCTGTGTGTGTCAAAGGCAAATTCCCGACGTCCATGAGCAGCTTGTCCTGCAAAAGCTGTTACTTGAATTAAGCTGGAGTGTAGATGAGAAAAAAATTGCTTTTCCTCTGAGGATGTTTGTCAATTCTTCTCCATTAGGAACCCAGCACACTCCGAGGCAAAGATGAAAAGTGAGGATCAGATGAAAGGAGGGGAATGATCACTCAGGTAACTCAGGGATGTGACACACGCTGTCACCATGGAGATCCCCCATCAGCTCTTCCCAGGCCGTGCTGGGAACACTGGGGGCACATTTGGCATCTCATTGCTCTGGGAATATTAAACCTGCCTGTGGAGTGATGCTCATCAGGCCTGGAGGGTTTTGGATAAGTGGCAGCCATATATTGATCAGATGGTTGGGTGTTACGATTTTGAATCCAGGGATAATTCCAGGTGTTCTCATGTGCAGTGGGCAAGCAGGGGGTGCAGTTCAGGTGTTGTGGGGTTTGTGGCTGTTCAGAAAACTGTGGGTTTGACTGCTGGATGAAGCAGGATAATGCTTGCTGTGGCTTACCCTACATTCCTTGTATTCTCAGGTATCTGTACACTGATTTTCCTGGATTTCTGACTTGGAAACTCTCTCTTCAGTACCTGCTCCCCAGGTGTGTGGGCCCAGACTTAACCAAAGCTTTAACCCAAGAAATGCAATCAGATGTAGCTTTTCAGCTTGTCTTTACAATCTCCCACCAGCGCAGCAAGGAGTTGGATGGTTCCAATCTCCGACGGATTCAGGTGCATTTCCTCCTTCTCCCATCACTTCAGGGTTGCCAGCAGAAGGGTGACTGTGGCTTTAAATGAAATCAAAATGTGACTCTCATCCCCTTGTGTCCCTAAAACAGTTTAGTGCCACTGTAATTATTAGCATTCTCATTAAGAACAGTGTAGCTGAAAACCAGCACACAAAGACGCAGTGACTTCATCAGAGCGACGCAAATCCAGATAAAGCAGGTTCCTAATTCACTTCCATGCTCTGAAATAAATCCTCAGAGCATCAATTACTGTATCTTTTGTAAAGCCATTACTATCTGCCTCCATTGCTCCCCTTTACACATTCTAATTTAATCATTATTTTTGCTTTAAAATACAGGGTAAGGAATTTCACAGTTCCTCAGGAAGAACTAAAGCAGACAACAACAAAAAAACCCTGTAAAAGCAGAAATTACTTTCTTTTGTAATCAGGTTGATTAGACTCGTGTATAATCATACACAGCAGGTGGGAAGATTAACATTTCACTAATTCCTAGTGGTCATTACTGCAAGGAAATTTAATCTGCAGAGTTCACAAGGATTGCAGTTGCATGCTGGTAAAGCTCATTTAAGAGACAGAGCAAAAACAACACAACTTTGTGTTCTGGAATCCAGTTTTCCTCTGAACTCTTTTGGCCTGCAGGCAATACACATACACCAGGATCTTCTACTTAATTGAGAAATAGATTTGTATTGATCAGGCCCACTTAACAAGCACATTCAGACCTGTTCCTGCTCTCAGTTACTCGGGTGGGGGATGCAGGCAGACCCCAGAGGGTTGAGCTACCTGATAAAACAGATATTTTTACAGCAAATGCATTTTTCTGTGTGGGGGCTGCAGCAGTACCCAACACTGAGAGTCAGTTCTCATATTTGGATCAATTCAGAGTAACTGCTGAAGTTGAACAACCTATTAATTTCTTTCTATGAAAACAAAAGGTGACAAAATTATTGTGATCAGGTTCTGCTTCACTAACCTGGATGGGGATTACTCGAAAATAAAATGCCCAGCAGCTCGTAGTGAGCACGTTCTGGTCATCTGCCACTCCTGCACCTCTGATCTCTGCACTCCTTATTTCCAGTTGCTCCCAGCAGGAGCCTTTCCAGCCACGTCCAGTGCTGCAGCTCAGGGTGGTCTGGGGCTAAGCTGGGAATGCTTGAAGGGACACTGGAATGGTAAATTGGGGCGACTGCTCTGCTTTTCACTTGTGTGGGGTCTGGCTGGGAGTGAGCTGGTTTCTGTCTCCCACGAGGGAGATGAAAAGGCAAGAGGGAAGGCAGAGCTAAACCTAAACTGGACAGGATTTCTGGGTGGGAGGTGGAAGCAGATGCCAGGCGAGCACGGCCTGACTCCTTGTGCTGCAGCTCCTGCAGATCCTGAGGGCACAAACCCGTCAGGAAGCTGGAGAAGGATGGGGAGGAAAAGTTCAGACTGGGCCCGTTGTGCTCATTGCTGCTGGATTTGGCTGGGAATTGGGTGTTATTCCCACAGATAACAACATCTCCCTGCAAATACAGCAAGAGATTAGCTTTGATTGAACATCACTGAAATCACATCCCACAGCAAAGCAGGGAGTGGGAGCGAGGGAGCCCTGAAGGAGCCCCCTCACTCCTGCCCTCCTGCCCTCGGGCATGTCCCATCTTTGGGTTAAAAGGATGCCCAGGAGCCTCGTGGGCTGCGGGGAGCACAGAGCCAACAGGACAATGTCAAGGAGCTGACACTAACGAGGATAACAAAGTTAATGAGTGAACAACGAGGCAAGTTAGGCCATCGATACACACAGTAACGAGCACCCCTGAATCACCAGGGAGCTGCTGCTGCAGTGATGCTGATGGGAGAGCGATGGCCCTGAGCTATTTCAGACCACGTACACTGAATTTTGGCTGACGCTTATCAGTTTATATGCAGGGAAATTTATAGCACGGAACCAAAATGAAACAGTGCTCTGGACAGGGAGAAATGGATTGCAGGTGCAAACAAGCATGAAATGAAAATCTACTAATGAGTTTCCATTAGCAGCTAAATACATAATCGAATAATTTTTAGCCAACACAGAGCAATGAGAAAATCAATTTATTCCTCCTAAGTACTTCTCTATGGATTGATGCTCTAGCTCAGGCTGGTTTTGTTAAGTTAGAGCTGAGCTTGGGATCCAGCTAAAGCAGAGCATGGGTTTGCTTCTGCTGAGGATGAATGGAATGTATTTTCCTTGGAAACCCTAAATATCATAAGGTAAAATATATATAGTTATATATCTTACTTAAAAAGGGAGTATTTCCATCTGAAAGCTACAGAATAAAATATTCCAGGAAAATGGACCAGCATTGGCACATAATTGACTCAGAAATATCCATCAGTGAAGTAAGGCTTGTTCTTTGCTGCTCTTGACCCAACAGGATCCTCAATTTCCTTTCTTTTTGCCTTTAACAGCCTCTGCCCTGGATCCCCTTTGCCTGGTGTTTCACACCTGATTCAGTTCTGCGAGATATTTTTCTTGAGGCCCTGGCACAGGGTGCCCAGAGCAGCTGTGGCTGCCCCTGGATCCCTGGCAGTGCCCAAGGCCAGGCTGGACATTGGGGCTGGGAGCAGCCTGGGACAGTGGAAGGTGTCCCTGCCATGGCAGGGGTGGCACTGGATGGGCTTTAGGGTCCCTTCCAACCCAAACCATTCTGGGATTCTGTGATTTGTGTACAAATTCAATATAAAACACACCTCAAAATACCTTATTTTCCTAAGAACCTGTTTTTATCTGTGAACTTGAAACCAGAATGAGATGTAAATTGTCTGGATATGGCTGGAATTTCAAAAGCTCGTTTAACTCATTTTGTCTAAGAAAATGCCCATATTTTGGACCCATCTAAAGGCAATTTCCCATTTCCAGCTGGCTTCCTGTCAAACCTTAGCATGCTCTACAGCAGGCAAATGAGAAAATCAGTATTTCCACATCTTTCTGCAGAGCTGGGAATGCTGGGGGAGCCTGGAGATCCCCACGAGGTCTCCCTGAGTGCACCCACCTGGATGCCCTGTGCAGGTGAGTGGTGACAGGTGAGAAACCAGGCACTCAAGAAAGCCACATATTAGTCAGGAAACACCCTCTCTCCACAGCCTCTTGAGCTGCACCCTGCAGAGCCAGCTGAAGTGGATCTTCCTTCCCATCTCCCTGTAAAACTCCAAATGAGAAACAAATAAAAATTTCATACCCTTCTATAGCCCCTGCCATAACCCCGTGTATCAGGCAGCTTCCTTTATCTCCCACCGGCTGGAAATCTCACATTTTCATTGCCTGAATCACCAGGTGCATCCATCAACCCTGACAAATGCTTCCAAACCACTAAATCACACCACTCTGTCTCAATGGGCTACATAATCATTGTCAGGCCGACAATAAATTTGGGAATATCTCTGTTCCACACTCCAATATCTCCAGCTTCTACCAGGGCTGAGAAACTGCAGCAGGAAAACTGGATCCTAAGTTAAGTTTTAAGAGTTTTTCAGTCACTCAAAAATTTGATAAACTCATGAATTTCTGTCAGGCTGGTTTATTTTTAAGGAAAAAAGGGTTGGTTTTTTTCTACCCTCAGGGATAACTCGTGGACTAAGAGATTTTTTCAAGAGTAAGGTTTTAGCTTAGTAAGGACAAAAATATAGAAGGGGAAAACTATTTCCTGCTCTCCTGGGGAGAGCCTGGCATTCCAGAGGACACCGAGCTGCCCAAGGGTGGCACTGGGAGGGGATGGCAATATCCCTACAGCTTCCAGAGAGCAGGAATGCAGCCGGGCATCCCCTCCTGGCTCCGTGTGACAGGACCTGCACCCACAGGGCAGTGCCAGGACAATGCCGAGGCCATCGCAGGTCAAACTTTGGGTTGCTTAAAAAAAAGAAGCTGGGCTCTGGACACACGAGCAAAATGCCCTGAGGGTGCCATAAATCAGCTGAGCTGGGAGAGCCTCGTCTCCCCTGCACTGAAAGCCAGGCCGTGCAAGGGAGCTTGATAACCTTAATTAACGAGCTCCTCGTTTGTTCCTGCGGAGCTGGGCGAGGGCAGGGAAGTGCTGCTGCCTCAGATAACCTGGGTTTATCCAGGGCCACACACAGATCCTGCTCCAGCTCGATCCAGGAGCACACACAGATCCTGACCCACTGTGCCATGGACTGGTTTTACTTCCATGGAGCTGCTGCTCCATGGTCAGAGTTTAAACAGACGTTTAAATCCCAGAATCCCAGAACGGTTTGGGTTGGAAGGGACCTGAAAGTTCATCCCATTCCACCCCTGCCATGGCAGGGACACCTTCCACTGTCCCAGGCTGCTCCAAGCCCCAATGTCCAGCCTGGCCTTGGGCACTGCCAGGGATCCAGGGGCAGCCCCAGCTGCTCTGGGCACCCTGTGCCAGGGCCTGCCCACCCTCACAGGGAAGGATTCCTCCCCAATATCCCATCCAGCCCTGCCCTCTGGCAGTTTAAAGCCCTCACCCCTTGTCCTGTCACTCCATCTCCTGTAAAATGTCCCTCTCCACCCTTCTTGTTTCATTCTAAAACAAGTTTCATAGAAGATGCAGGAATATAAACATTTCCTCTTCAATGCTTCTAACCCAAATTCAGAAGCCTCGTGTCAGTGTGTGGGATTGCTCTGTGGGAATGTTGGAAATCTTTGTTTTCAGTTCATCCATGAATCTTGCTGTTTTAAAAGTGTATTTATATGCACCCGTTTTCCTCCACATTGTGCCTGAATCAAGGATCCCACTCACTGCTCTGCAGCCTTGCAGCGTTTCCTTAGCTCTCTGCTGAGTGCTATTTATTACATTTTTAATTTTGGGTCAGGTCAGAAAGGAGACTTGCCTGGGATTTTCACTGGGGTTTTGCCACCCAGTTCCCCCTGCAGCTGTGTGTGTGATTTTGCTGTAAAAAAAACTCAAACAAAAAAAAAAAGATGCTGATTTTGCAAGAGTGCAAAACCTGTGCTGGTCTCAGTGGGAGCTGTGTGTCTGGAGCGATTAAAGACCAAAGGCACTGGTATGGAACCAGCCTGGGGTGTGGGGTGAGTGTGCTGAGCTTCCAGAGAGATTCCCTGCAAGAAGGGCTGTCTCAGGTACTCTGGGAAGAAGGATCTCTCAAATTGCCATGCCTGTAGATAATTTCCACTCCTATTTTTCCCCCAACATCATCTGATTTACTCCAGTGATAAATCCAGCGTGCCGTATAAACATTTATTTCTTTGACAAGCCAGTTTGCTGTTAGAAAAATGCCCGAAGCTGGGAGCTGTTACAGCAAGTGAGAGGTAAAAATCCGGTGTGTGCAGCCTGACTGGGCAGGATCTGTGACTGCAATGCCTGAGCCATGTGAAGGCAGCAAAGCCACAGCCCACAGCACCTCACCGCACTGGGGGAGCCACCGGGAGCCGGCCAGGCGGGTTCTTTGTTAACGCTCAGCGTTAACAGGGCTGCGATTGAACTCTCTGAAATGTTCCTCAGTGCTAAGGACTCGGAGTAATGATCCCTGCAGACCGATTGCCCCCCAGACCAATTTTTTAACCCACTGTTCGACCCAGGTGTTCCTGTCAAAGACGTCACAAAGCGACACCTGAGCCCGAGGCTCCTTTGGTGTGAGGAGCAGCCAGGAGCTGGGCAGGAGGGGATTTTCCCAGCCGAGGATTATGAAAGAACATCTTCATTTCCCAGCCAGATTCCGAGGTAAGGGTGTAAACCAGCCAGGCACAGCGCCAGGGTGAACCTCCCAGAAAAGGCTGCTCCAGGTGTTTTTAGAGCAGAGCTTTGCCTCATTTTGTTGTTGAGCAGACACTGGGTGCTCAGGGTCTCTGTTTGTGCCCATGGAGCCACAAATTGCAGCTGGAGCTTCACTCACAAACATCCCCAGGGGTTCCTGTGCCATCAAACCCAGGCAGGACGGGTCTGGCAGGCTCTCCCCTCTTCCCTGAGTGCTGGCAGGGGCTCAGGAGCAGCAGACACAGACAGGATGGGTGCAGGGCTGCTCCAGACCTGCTGGAACACAAACACCTCTCTGGTGCTTCATCAGCGCTTTCCACAGAAAGAGCGTTTTGGAAGGAGCAGAAAAATGCTTTGTGCAATTGAAAATACCCAAAAGGACTCAGGCTGGTAGGATGTAAAGAGCTGAACGCCCAAATCAGCTTTCTCTTCTTGGAAGAGATCCACAACACAAATGCTGTCGGGTGTTTTGTCTTTTGAGCGGCTCTGTCCTGTCCTTCTTCTGCTGCCTGGACCTCCTGCTCTGCCCTGACACTGCAGTGCCACGCTTGATTTATCCAAATAATGGTCTTTTGAAGAAAAATGCCCCTTTGCTCAGGGCTGAGGAATGGCTGAGTCAGGGAAAGCAGTGCTTGGATGTTTTCCTGGGAGGTCGCTGTGTCCAGTGCTGGTCAGGCCCTGGTCCAGCTCATCCCCTGGGAGCTGCTGATGCTGCACCCTCAGGCTGCAGCTTTTCCTGTTAAAAACCCCACAAACAACCTCCCTCCCTGCAGGATGAAATAGGAGCTTGCATTTTTCCTGATTTCCATAAAGCAACCTGTTAACCCCGGGATGCAAAGCAGCTTTTCCACATGGGCAGCCACCCAACCCAGACGTGATTTCCAAGTGGGATCATCATTAATGGGATGGTGCATGGGACTGGCAGGTTTGGGAAGCTGTGGAGAACGAGGCTGCTGTCACTTCGATGGGCCCAGAGCACTCCATCTGTATCCTGGGGATGTTTGGGCCAGGGTGGGTGTGCTGTGGTCCCTGTCAGGGGCTGCAAGTGCAAACCTTCACTTCTGTTCTCAGGAAAATCAAATCTAGGTCATAAGGAGGCAGCTCTACTGTTGGCACCTAGTTTGTTCTGTTAAAATACATATTTCTTTTTAAAATTAATAATGGTAATAGACATTTAATTATTTGGAATGCTCACACTTACTGCTCTGACTTTTCCCATGGAAATAATTATAAAAAAAGGAAAGGAAGTGACTTCAGTACTGGCCAAATGCAGCCACCATTGGTGAGACACAGCTTTGCAACTGGGCAAAACATTCTGCCTTGCAGGGGCTTCAAGAACAGTTTTATTCCTTTGAATTAAATGAATTTTGAATGAAAAGCATTAATCAACCACTGCTGAAGAACATTCAGCTGTTCTTTCTGCTGCCAAAAGGAATCTGCTCCTTTTACCTCTACAAAGATGCACGAGCAGAGTTTTTACTGAAATCCCATTTTGCTCAAAGATTTGTGCTTAGAAGTTTGCAAGAGGTTGAGGAATTGGGCATGAGGTGCAGGACACTGCATCCACCCAGGAGAAACTGAGTCCACTTGGGGGTTGTGTGTTCCAAAAACGAGTCAGGAGGCACTTTTCGATATGGTTTAGTGGGCAGGGGGTATTTGGGTGAAGGCTGGACATGGAGGGCTTTTCCAGCCTGAAGGATTCTGTGACTCCGTGGTTGCACTGAACCCCTGAGGCTGCTGCAGCCCAGCTGTGCTGGCTGTGCCTTCCCCAAAGCCCCCACGTGGGACAGCTCCCAGGGATTTGGTACCTGGTGTGGTGGTGATGGCCAAACCCCAGTGCAGACACCT
Source organism: Ifrita kowaldi (assembly GCA_013398055.1). Taxonomy (NCBI): domain Eukaryota; kingdom Metazoa; phylum Chordata; class Aves; order Passeriformes; family Cinclosomatidae; genus Ifrita; species Ifrita kowaldi. The sequence goes on from VZRS01012145.1 coordinate 13,125, forward strand.
GACACCGAGGGCAGATCTCCAGAACTGCCTTCTCTGGGGGGTTTGAGCTCTTTGGGTGTTGGGGCCGTGTGAGAACAAATTGTAACAGAAATAAATAATGACGTGGGAGGTGTCGAGGTGGTCTGGGAGAAGGAGGCAGGAGTGGGAGTGGGGAAAAAAATGGTAATTTTTCCAAGCCAGCTGAGCAGTCCCCTGTGTGCAGCCTAATTTCAGAGATAATTGGTACATGATTTCCTGAATGGAATCTTTTGTTATCTGTGCCCTGCAAACCAAACAAAGCCCTGGCTAGTTCCGGATAACCAGGGGGTGATTCTGTAGCTACGCTGCAGTGAGAGTGAGGACTGGTGAATGATCTTTAAAGATCCCATCAGCGAATTCGGAGCTGCTGGGAGTTGAAGCAGACTGCTCACCAAGGGGCTGCGTGCAGCAGCAGCCTTGGGGAATCCCAAAGGCAGGGAGAAAGGAAATGCTGCTGATCTCACCTTGGTGTGCCAGGATCAGCCCCAAGCTGAAGGAAAAGCATGAGATAATTCACTGGTTTGTGTGCAGAACTACTCCTCAAGCCTCTGAAGGGCTCAGAGAGCTCCTCCTTGAACAGAGAGTGTGTGGCAGGTTTGGGGGTTGCCATCCAGATCAGGTTCAACTCCAGCGGGACATTTGGGAATGATGGGAGCTGCTGGGCACTCGATGGGCTGGAGGTAAAAAACCCCACAGTGGAAAAGTACCAACGCTCAGGAGATGCTGCTGCTGTTTTCCCTGTTTTCCAGTGGTCTCCTGGCTTCAGGTGGGATTCTCCACTTCAATGAAGCCTTTGGGTTGGCTGATGGAGGGAGAAGGATGGAGTCACATTTCTCTGTGGTTTCCAGGAGAAAGGATGCGAACAATCCCAAACTCCTCTCCAAAACCAACTCCTGGGAGCTCAGCAGGTTGAAATAACCTGATGAAAACCCACAATTCACCGAATAAAATCAGGTAAATTATTTTCAGCTTACTCAAAATTATTACAGCGGATTTAGACAAAATTTGTTGAAGAAGTCTGAGCAAAAAGCAAAGAAAATGATCAGGAAAACCAACAGCTTTGAGATGTTTGTGATTTTTGTTCAAAAATGGTGCTTCCATTTCACAAGGTAGCACCAGCAGTTCAGAATTTATTCCCAATTTAACCAGTCCTGTGGTGTTTAAATTCAATAAAAAGGTAAAACTCTCCTAGAAGCTGTTTTTTAAAATCCTGCTCCCTCTTTTTGGAAGCCTGGAAGGTACATGAAATGCAGTTCTCAGCAGAAGGATGTAATTGGGAGGAACTGTAATGGATGGGCCGTGTTTCTCTTTGAAGTTCCCATTGATCAGTGCTGCTGAGACGATTTTTCTAATCCATAACTCAGGAACATGAAGGAATTGTCACTTAATTCTTCGTGTGTTTGTGTTTCACCTCCTAAGAAAGCAGACTCTGGCCTTGATTCGGGTTGTTCTTGCACCGTGGTGTAAAGTGGGGAAGAATCACCCAGCTCTAGTGGGGTTTTTTAATACAAATTTTCCTTACATTAACCAAAACAGTTGTGTGATTTCTTTTTTATGTCTGACTTTGGTGTAAGAAAACTCCATCTAATACCTTCTGCTCCAAGGCTGTGCTTTCAGCCAGCAGAGCAGTAATTAAGAGATGATTCCCCCCTCCTCTCCACTGGAGAGGCAGCTTGTGTTGAAAAACCAACCCTTCACAAGGAGGAAAAGCCATCTGTCCTCTCTCTTAGGAAAGAGATCATTTTTTTATGCTCACATTAGTTGAACCTCCGTGTAATAACTTGTTTCCATAAGGAAGGCACCCAGCGGGATGGATTTGCATGCCCCTGATTGACACAGCTCTGATGGCAAAGCTGCCAGAGGAGCTCTGGCCACAGCTGTGGGGAAGATCAGGGAGTTGCAGTCAGATGCTTGACCAGCCCTGGGACCAGGGGTACAGAATCCCTCTGGAATTGTGGATGTGCAGAAAAAATGTTCTGGTGGTTAAAGTGCCACTTGTTCTGACAAAACACCTTCCCTGCATGGCCAGCTCCTGCCAGGCCGGGATCTCCGTGAATTTCATTATCTCAGCTGAAACCAAACGCCCTTGGCAGGAATTTCTAAGAGAAAACATTGCAGACTTTGAGGATCTCACATAAATCTCTGCTGGATCCATGTAAGTTCTGGATATGGGGGAAACCTGGTCCCAGAGAGGGCTCCTGGCTTGGAGAAAAGGGGCAACACTCAAACCCTGGGGGCAGGTGCTCGAGTTCCTGACTCTGTTTTGATAAGAGAAGGAAAAATTATGCTCCTGCTTGAGGAAATGATGGTGATCCAGAATTCAGAATAACAGTAATTAATAAATAATGAGGGGAGTTGTGAAGAAAATGAATTTTTCAAGGACTGAAGAACATATTTGGAGCTGAGGTCTGGAACCTGCAGACAGAGAACTACAACCTTCATCCAACTGCACATTGATCAGAGGTTTGGTAATTAGCTGCTTCTAAAATGTCTTTTGCAGCTGATCTGATATTAATGAAGTGGTTTGGAGCAGTACTTCCACTGGTTTGAAGAAAAAGGAGGAAAAAGGTGATTTGTTCTACCAGACTCTTCAAGCAGCAGTTTTTTAAGGCTGATGTATTTGTAATGTGGGTTTGTCCTGCTACTTATCCCTGCTTTTGCATCTCTTTATCAAGGACTGACTAATAATTCTCCATAACAGCCTTTTGGGTGTTTTTGGCATCTATTTTTGCCCTGAAATCTCCTCATCCTTTTCCCTTTAGGAGTCCTCTCAAATCCCTCTCCATGCTCAGACACTTGAGGACAAGCTGTGGCCATTGTGTAAGTGCAGAGCACAATCCAAATGGAAATGAAAACAATTAAAAATACATGACAAGCAGGTATTTAGAGCCTGGATTTCTTAATGGTTCATTTCCACCTTTCAACTAAATTAAATGTTGCCTTCATCTATTTTTAAAGGAATGTCTATTTTCGGTCGGGAGCTGCCCTTCTCCATCTGTTCCTTTGATGGTTTTGCTTCATCCCAAGTACAGCCCCACTGGCTGTGGCAAAACCACGAGTTTTTATGGCACCACAGATGAGGATTCACATAAAGCAAGGCTCTGCTACCTCCAGGACCCTTTGGAAAGTCAAGTCCTCTGTAATTAATGACTATTCCCGTTAATGACACAGTCCTGGCACTTATGGGATGGATTTTGGGACCTGCTGGAAGGTGTGGAGGTTGCGAGTGCTGCCTGTATCAAACCCATTCCTGGTAATCCAAGACCCAGCCTGTGCCATGCTGAAATTCCTGTATCTATGGCTGGAATTCTGCTTCCATTCCTATATCTATGGCTGGAATTCTGCTTCCATTCCTATATCTGTGGCTGGAATTCTGCTTCCATTCCCATATCTGTGGCTGGAATTCCACTTCCATTCCCATACAAATGGCTGAGCAGGATGATAGGAACTGGTGAAGGGGTTCTTGGCAGTCTCTCTGCTCCCACCTTGGGAATCTCATTCTCATTGTCTGACAATCAGGGACTGGGAAAACAAAAACTTGAGGTTTTTTGCCTGTTAATGACAGGCAAAATGAGAGGAATAATGGCTGTAAAATGCAGCATGTGAAGAAGATATTTGCACATCCCTCACTCTTTTGGGTGGCTCAAGTGGATGTGGATCATGGATCTGTCTCCTTTGATATAACAGGTACTGGCATTGGAATTCTGAGGAAGATTCATGGATTCAACCCCTTGCAGGCAGGATGGGTGCAGTTGTGGGTGCCCTGCTGCCCTCGGGCGCTCCTGGCTCCACAGCCTCTCCAGAGGCAAAACCTCTGCTGCAATTCCCCAGCTGGGAGACAAATATCCCTTGGCAGCTTCCCACGGGTCCGTATTGATCGGGGCAGCGCTGCCCTTTTGTTTTGTGCTGAACAACCCAGCGTTTGGAATTGAGACCTGTCAGGAGCTGAGGGCCTTAACAGAGCAGGTTGGCAGCAGCAGGGCTGTAAATTTCCCAGGAATTCACGCCGTGGTTTACACTGGGGAGGAACAGGCTGCACACAGACGGCCCTGCCATGCAAATCCCGATCGATGTGCTGACAAATACCCTGCTGCATCCTGCTGCCTCACTCAATATCTCTTCAAACAGATGGAATTTAGGAGGCAGGGCAAGGCATAACTTTCCACCTGAAGTGATGCAGGGATGGGAAGTATTGTGGAACTAATCAGGAGTGGATGGATGAGCTGTGTAGCTGCCTCACTGTTTATTTCCTATATCTGCTGCTAAACTGTATTCAAACGGCTCTAATTGAGAAGGGACCTGCTTGACTGGTAAAGCACCATTTGTCCAGTGTGTGTTCTGAAAAGGCAGTACAATATCCTAGGGATAAATCCGGGAACTGACAGGAATCTAGGTCAATACATTCATGCAGGAAAACAGGAACCCCCTTCCAGCAAGTTCCCCTCAAGCCCCACGACTCCATCAGGCGTTGCCCAGCACCTCCACCCTTCCAGGGGGCTTTTCTGGAGCACCCAACTCTTCGTGCCCTTCAGTGCCAACCAAACTCTTCCTGAGGATCTCCCTCAGCTCCTCAGGTGTCTCCAGCTCTCTGTCCTCTGCCACTGTCACCCAGCCCAGCCCCAACACGCCCTGCTCCTCTGTGCTGAAGCACAAGATGGTGTCTGCAGAGGTGCAGAGGCTTCCAAAGGTGATGGTCAAAGTGTTTTCATGTTGGGTTTCTTTGCTGCTTGGTGTTGGACAATGATGAAAATCAGGGAAAAGGAGATATTTGATGTGCAAAAGGAATCTATAAAGTAGGTTTTCCAGAGAAGCTGTGGCTGCCCCATCCCTGGATTGTCCAAGGCCAGGTTGGATGAGACTTGGAACAAGCTGGGATGGTGGAAGGTGTCAGGGGTGGGACTGGATAAGCTTTATGTGAAGGGGACTTCCCCACTTTTGGTCACTCCAGGAGGGAGCTGGCTCTGCTGGAGGGGGATTCTCACTGAGCTCCCACTGCCGTGTGAGCTGGGAATTTGGGGGGGGTTTGAGGGGGTGACAAACACGCACTGCAAGGAGAAACTTGGGCTGACGCTTGACAACTCCTCTGTTCTGTACATTCCAGAGGAATTTAAATTGCATGGTATTTTTTCACTTGCAAATGTTGCAGACTTGTATTTTTCCTTTTTCCACATATTTTAAGCTTATAGCATTGCATAATTTTTTATAACTCTGTCCTTGTGGAGGAACAAGCAGAGAGCAATATCTCTGGAATAATTCCCTTGCAACAGCAATCTGCTTTTGCCTGCAGACAAAGTAATCCAAACCATGTTAATAGTTTTAATTTCCAGTGGTGTAAGAGATGGTGCTTCTGAAAAGGTGATCTTTAAACCTGTAGTAAATTCAGATTCCTCCAGAAGAGCTCTGTGGGAGCTTCGGGTTTGTTAGCAGAGCAAAACATTGGAGCTACAAGATTGATTGGAAATACCTTATGGAAGAGTAACTGGAGTAACCAAAGCAGATGTTAAACTGGAAGGACTGCAGTGGGGTTTGGTCCTGGGCTGGTTGATGCCAAGGAAGCTTGAGGAGGGCTGGAAGGGGATATCAGACAATGGCAGGAGATGTTTTAGATAAACAATGAACAGCTGTTGAAGGCAAAGATTAAGAGATCAGTGGGAGAGAGATGTAAAAAGAAATTAAGGGGGGGCAGAAAAAGGTTGTAATGAAACGCTGAGAGGATGTGGTCAGCCTGTGCCAGTGGGATTCATTTCGGTGCCTTCAGGGATCAGTGGCTCATGGGACTGTCCCCAGCTCCTGGGACTGGTGACACGCTCAGGGCCAGCAAGGGGCTACTCCAAACTGGTGGTGGAAAACACAAGTAAAATTGAAACTCATAAATGTTATGGTGGGGAGGAGGAGAGAAGAAAATGGTTTTTTTTCCTTAATGCCAGCTGGCGCCTTGTCTTCATGGAAGAGGAGGAGGAGGAGGTGAAAGAGGAAGGAGGGAGGAGGTTGATTCTCCCATGGGAGAGGAGGAGGATGGGAAGTTGCTGAGGAAACCATTGGATTTCCTGGCATGATGTGATGGGGGAATTTGACCATCTCTTGATAGCAACAAAAATGCCTTTGCACAGAATTCCCATGTTTTCCTGGTTCAGAATAAGTCAGGGGAGGTGAGGGAGTTCTGTGCCCTCAGAAAGGAGCTGGGATAACAGAAGTGTGGCCTCTAAGGTCCTTGGAGGCAAGACGAGGTGAGCGGAGCATCCCCGCTCTGCAGCTGCCCCGGTGAGATGTGGCAGTGACACCGGAGGGACAACACGGGAGCAACTCCCTGGAATTGTTTCCCTTCTCTTGTCATTGCCCCTCACTGCAGGAAATGCTCTCAGGATACTGAAAACAAACAGCTTCTCTTTTCCTACCATTTCCCAACAACACTTCCAATTTCTGGGAGCCTCTGCCCATCCAGGAGCGCGAGGCCCTGGAGATGCCCCAACACCATCTGCCAGTGCCTGGCTTTGGCATTCCAGGCTCTTGGCAATTCCCTCCAAAGCATTTTGGTGGGAGAAGCCCCATTTCCCCTCCCTTCCGTGACTGGAGGTCTCCCATTAATGGCCCCATTCCTGTCTCTGCCGTGTGCTGTATAAATCCCACTTCAGCTTTGTGAGATCTTCACTGGGCTCTGAGGGCCATTGTGCAGTCATTCCACTGCTGCTGGGAGCATTTGGAGCCCTTCCTATTATTTGTCTTTATTCTAGGGAATAAATGCATGGCATTTGCTGCAGATGTGCCTCTTCTACCGAAAAAATCCCCCTCAGCATCCAAAATTAGTGCAGGCACAACAGGCAGAGGTGGAAACACACTCTGAAAATGCCACCCTGGCTTTTCCCAAGCAGCAGTGCTGACATTTTGGATTGACACGATCCAAATCATTGCGGGAGTGCTTCGGGGAGCAGAGCGAGGGACGGGGGTGCCCCTGCTCCTCAGCTTCCCAGCACTTGTTTTTCTGGATCTCCTTTGTCCAGGAGATTCCCCCCTGTCGCCACTCTGGCTCCTCTCTGGTGTTTCATTTAGAAAATTAAGTTGCTGTACAGTGTTCAGTGATTGCATTTAACGTGCCCTCGGATAACATTTAAACGTGGCACAGCAAAGCAAGCCGGGAGGAGCCTCTCACAGTGAGGCGAGAGCAAACTCATTTACAAAAGTACTTCAGTAGGAATTAAAATAAAATGTCCATTTTCCACAGTCTCATTCTGATCCTCGTTGTCATTAACTTACTCCAAACCCCACTTGGTATTTCAAACTGGAGTAAATCATTGTGTCTTCCAATTAACTTCTATCCTCCAGACAACATAATGGAACTGATTTCATTCAACTCTGTTGTTTAATAAACATCTAAACAATTCTTTATCTCTGAGCCACACAGAAATGTGCACTTCTGGTATACTGAGCACGAGGTAATGGGCAAAAGGAAAATTACTGGAGAGAATTCATCTTGGGTTTGGCTTCTCAGCTCACCCGGGAGCGACGGGCAAGGCCAGGGAATGAGCTGCTCTCCCAGCAATATTTCCAAGGAGAAAGTATTGCACTCCTGTTCCAAACCCTGGGGTTTTTGGCTGCCTAAGCAAAGGCACCACAGGGGACAGCTGGAGGCTCAGCAGCCCAGAGGGGGCAGGGATGTAGCAGTGACTATGAAATACGATTATTTCCCTCACAGAGACAAGGTAGGAGCTGGGATGCTGGGACAGGGGTTGGAGACGGGCTGGAGGACTCGGTGTTCTGGGATCAGCCGTGGGCATGTGCAGAGTGTCCAGCTAAATTTGAGGAGTAAGAGCCACCAAAGTGACGTGAGCTGAGCAATACTGCAGCAACAGAACTGTGTTGGTAAATTATTCAGTGCTTAAAAACAGAGAGAACGTGGCCAAAGGGGCAGAGTTCTGCTGCTGGTGTCCAGCAGAGGCTGCAGCACAGGGCAGCAGGACAAGGACAGTGACCCCCACTGAGGGTTCTGCTGAAGTGGGCAGGTTTGTACAACTGGCCCTGGTTACAAGGTGGGCAGCACCTTGTAACAAGTGAATTATCCTGCTGTGGTCACTGCAGAGGGCTCTGTGTGCCCACAGGGACAGGGGCCTGCATGGCCACTGCGGGACAGGGCTGAGTGCTGGGGGATGACCTGGAAAGGGAATATTAACATTGAGGAGAAGTCATTCTGCCCGATTTTTCCTTTGGAGTATTCTCTCCAGGAGGGTGTTAGCAGATGTGTAAGCAGGGAGGAGAAAGACTGTGGTGTCACTTATCACAGACTGGTTTGGGTGGGAAGGGACCTGAAAGCCCATCCAGTGCCACCCCTGCCACAGGCAGGGACACCTTCCACTGTCCCAGGGTGCTCCAAGCTTCATCCAGCCTGGCCTTGGACACTGCCAGGGATCCAGGGGCAGCCACAGTTTCCCTGGGAAACCTGTTCCAACCCTGTTATCAAAGTGATGGCACTTGAGTCTGGAATTTCAGCTTCTGTGGCCTTTTCCAGGAGAGCCTTTGAAATACAATGGGCTAAATCCATTCAAAGAACAAGTGTCTTTGAGGAACACAATCTCCTCAGAGGATTCCTAGAGCAGGGAAGAAAAAAGAGTGGATTCCTTGAACTCCGTGCTAATTACGGACCTGGAGCTGGGCTGTGGTGTGTGCACCCCAGCCTCTGAGACAGAGGGTTCTGGTTGGCATCACCCACGGTCAGGAGCATCAGGCTGAGCACCGTGGAAGTCCTTCTGCTCCATTTGATGCAAAAATGAGCATTTATTCCTGAAGTAAGGAACTCCAGCACTGCCTGAGCTGAGGGCAGGCATCTGCAGAGGCCAGGCTGCAGTGGAATGCAAACAGGGCCATATTGGCAAAAATGAGGAGTTAATTTAGTGGTGAATGCTCTGCTGTTTTTCCCAGATGTGTTTGCAGGGCCATTAAAAGCTGTGTTTAATCTCAGCTCCATTTGCAATCTGATGCACATTACGCTGCTTCCACACAGAGCAGGAGCCGTTAATGGCCCAGGATGGCTCTGCCCCTCCAGGAGAGGCTGGATGAGGTTTCCGTGGCCAGGGCTGCTCTTCCCGGGCACTCTGGAGACAGCTCTGACCCCGAGCCCAGGGCTGAGGGCTGCTCCATGTCTGTGGGTACCACACTTGCACGCCAGCATTTGTGACTGAATGAAAACTTCCCTGAATTAGTAATGACGTTTTTATTTTTAAGGGACTCAAGCTCAGGCAGCATTTTAAAAAATGAATCATGATTTTAGGTGATTTCTTTCTGCTTGGATGCTCAGAGCTGCCTGAATATTGTCTGTTTAAGCTGCTGCAACTTCTGTCTCTAATGGAGGTGCTCACGCTCGCTAAACTGTTTGGCAAACACTGGCTGTCGTGTCTCATCCTCCTGATTAAATTCCATATTTGCATTTCCTTGGATATACAAAGAAAAAGCAAATCAGCAATGAACAGCACAGTCAGGGCAGGAATCAGCAAACAGGGATGGAGGAAGAACTGCTGCTCTGGAGATGACACACTGCAGAGCCAGCCACGCACGCAGGCCCTGTGCAGCAGAGCATCCTGCATCCCACAGAGCATCCTGCATCCCACGGGGCATCCCGCATCCCACAGAGCATCCCGAGCCGCCTGGGGATCCCAGTGCCACCCGGGTGCTGCCACAGGAGCAGTGTGGCCCTGCCCATTCCCTGCCAGGTGTCCCTGGGGATGCACTGATGGACAGCAGCACTCCAGCTCAGCACGGCTCAAGTGGAAGGTGCTGTGGGGGGTTTCTTTTTTGTCCTTTTCCTCTATTTAATCAGAAAGTTGTGAGGGAAAGTTTGATATTTTAACACTTGGCCTACTATTAGCTAGGGAAATCTAGCAGATGTACTTCATCATCTCAAAGATATGAGCAATCTCCAGCACTCTGCTATTAATGTGGGGAGATTGACTCAAAGCGTTTTGCTTCAATGGCTCTTAAGAAATTCACAGTTCATTTCCAGTCATTAAAATAATTAGTGCTGTGCTCTGCGTCCTCTGAGGACAGAGCTGGAGGGCCAGCTGCCCCGGGTGTGAGCTCCCGGCTCGTTCCCTCCTCAGCCTGTGATGGGGACGATGCTGATCCTGCCCCAGGCCTGGGGGCAGCCCGGGGAAGGCCCAGCTTAAAGCAGGACTCGGGGATTCGATGGCTTTGAGGGCCCTGCAAGGAGCCCATGAAAAACTGCCCCACTTGTTTTAATGAGGCTGCTCCGGTAATCAAGGGAGTTCCATAAATAAGTGATTAAGGACTGCGCCAAAACCAATCGCCGAGGATTAGATGTGGCTCATGGGGTCAAGAGAAGTCCTTGGTTTTACTGGAGGCAAGGGAAAAAAGTCTGTTCTTTGCTGGATCCCATTATGTATCACCTCCACTCCATAAAGAGGTGTTGGGAAATAGGAGTTCACCCAGGGATGCTGTTCAGGTGGTGGGAAGGATGTCAGGCACAGGGAGCTCTAGAGCTGCACTTCTCTTTCCATATTGTTTCTGCAACCAGTTCTTATCTAAAAGTCTCTAATCCTTTTGGAAAAAGCAAAGATATTCTTGCAGTTCTGGTGTTTGGTAGCGAGATCTTGGAGGTGTTTCTGTAAATAGGCTGAAATGGATAGAATTTAGCTCAGGGGAATTGCTGAGGGCGAGCAAAGCATTTTCTCTGCATTGGCACTTCGGGGAGGTGAGGTTTGTAGGGGTGGAGGGCTGGACAGTGTGGGATGGGTAGGAATGGGATATTAGAGGCAGGTCAGTGGAACCACAGTGCAAAGGGCATTCAGGAGCATCCATGGGAGCTGGAAAACTGACAGCTGTTTGTTTGGAACTCAAACCGAACGTGAATCAAAGTGAAAACCTCTCTGTTTGCTCCATGACAATGCAGGATCTGAGGGGCCAGGATGTAGACAGGACAAGAGGAATGGCTTTAATCTAAAGAGGGTAGATTTCCATTGGATATATGGAGGAAATCCTTCCCTGTGAGGGTGGGCAGGCCCTGGCACAGGGTGCCCAGAGCAGCTGGGGCTGCCCCTGGATCCCTGGCAGTGCCCAAGGCCAGGCTGGACATTGGGGCTGGGAGCAGCCTGGGACAGTGGAAGGTGTCCCTGCCCATGGAAGGGGGTTGGAAGTAGAGGATCCACTCACTTTGAGGGATTGGAAAAGTTCAGGTGTTTGGGTAAATTTCCATTCACTATTCCCTTATTTAACTTGGACAAGTATCACCCGTTGGAGTTTCAGGAAGGCAGGCTGTGAGTGTGCTAAGAAAATAGGAAGCAATAAAAAAGGCTGTGGAGACACTTATCCAATGCTGAGGGAATTTTCAGAACAGCTGTAGTTGAGTAATTATGAGCAGAACCCTTGTTTCCACTGAATAAATGTATATTAGATTATTCCCTAATGATAAAGACTATTTAAAAGACAAAAGCTATAGAATAATAGACATTAGCAGATGTATCTATTTCCAAAATCCCTGAAACCACATTTAAATCTTGGGAGTTATTGCTCACCTTTAGCAGAGCTCTCATCAGCTGCAGTGTAAGCCCCAGAGCCGACACTCCAGATAAGTACATGATATAGTTCAGCCCTAAAACTCTTAACAGAAAATACATCAGGACTTACTGTAAAATTTCATGGAGGATTAGAGAAAATATTAAGTCAATAGTTCTTTAGTTATTAGGGGCTTTTAAGGTAATCAATACTTTCCAGCCATGTTAGTGCCCACGATGATAAAAGATGACATTAATATCCAACTCTTCTTTTTTTGGTATATTTATGTATATCCTTCCTTTAGTCACTCCTGCTGCAATCAATAGCTATACAAAGAATATGGTTATTTTTAAATGGCATCAATATTGATTTACCTGTAACTGCCAGTTTCAAGTGGAACTGGAATTCAGGAAAAAAACCCTTATTTTTTCACACAAAGGGATTACCAACCACCCTAAATCTTTGGAGTACCCCTGCCTTTGCTTCTAGTGATTTTCACATTTAGCAGCGTGCTAATGCAGCAGAAACTATTTTAGGATTAATAAATCCTAAAAATAGGATTAATAGGATTAATTCTAACATTTCTTTGGAGTTACATGACATTTTATGTCCTCAAAGCATTGTGCAGATGTTAATTGAATTTAATTGATATCATTCAGTCTCCCAAGTTATATGCATGCAGTTATTAATGGTTTAATTACTTTGTCAATGGAATAGATTCTTTGCCTTTGATTCTGCTCCAGGAGATCCAGACAGTCCTTAGGCTGAATCCTTTTTATTCAGGTGACTCAGGAATGCAGTTGGTCCCATGATAAGATTTTGCCCAGGGCATCCTCAGCGGGGATTTTCCCCCTGGTCAGCCCCAGCCTGAGGTCTGAAAGGGATTATTCCTTCCCAAGCACCAGGCTCTGCATGTGGGATGTTTGGTAAGTCCATGGTCAGGCTGTTCCTCCAGCCTGGGCAGGGATCTCATGGCAGCATGGAATGGTTTGGGTTGGAAGGGAGATAAGAGATCATCTCATTCCAACTCCCTGGGACCGGGACACCTCCCACTGTCCCAGGCTGCTCCCAGCCCCATCCAGCCTGGCCTTGGGCACTGCCAGGGATCCAGGGGCAGCCCTAGCTGCTCTGGGCACCCTGTGCCAGGGCCTCCCCACCCTCACACGGAACAATTAAAATTAAATGAGCATTAGAATTAAAGAAATAAAGTGATCTCTGAACTGACCAGTCCTCCCAGTGCGATGCCCTCTGCTCACCTGACCCCAGTGCCTGCTCCAGGCTGCTGCTGGGGGTGTGGCAGGGACAGGGCTGCTCTTGGAGAGGAAGGATTTTCCCTGCAGCTCCGTGAGCGCGGCTCCGGGAAAGCTCTGCGATGATCGGAATTAATGTCAGCATGAATGGCAGCCGCCTTTGGTTCTGTTGTAATTAACCAAATCATAAACATCGCCTCTCAGTCAGTCAGTCAGTCAGGAGCTGGGCAGCGCTCCCTGGGTATTCCTGCAGCCAGGGAGTGTCAGGGATAACACAGTTCCAGCAGGGCTGCTGGACGGGGCAGTTTGCCTGTCTGAACCCAACTTTTCCCACTCCCAGGGAAGTGCAGGCTTGTTCCACGTGGTGTTTGCTCAGCTCCCAGGGGTGAAGAGAGGATACATTGAACTATAATGGAACCCAGAACTGCATTCTTTTGGCTAAATTTAAATAACATTGGACTACCATTTTCATCTTGTTTCCAACGCACTTGCACATTCTGATGGAGGTAGGAATGCACTCTCTTACAGCCACTGCCAGCTGGAATTTCCCTTGGAAATTAGCTCCCAGATGCCTTAAGATCAGCAAAGCTGTTCCATGTACAATTTGTCCTTTTCTGACCCATTATAAGAAGACAGAAGGCGATCTCTCAGGTTTGAAAATGAAAGAAATTCATCTTTAAAAATATCCCCGAATCCACTGTGTTTAGAAACTTTATTGAGAAATAAACCCAGAATTGCTGCAAAACTACTCCCAGAAATGAAATGGTTGGAAAGAGCACGAGGGAAAACAGGAAGAAGCAGGAAACCACTGAGCCATTTATGCTCAAACCAGTTGCCCCAGTGGCTCTTAGGGCACGGAGCACTGGATATGGAATAAATCAGCCACAGCGCTCTCGGAGCGTTTCCAGCAGGGAAACCTGTGAGTTATCCCCAACTTCCTGGAGCAGCATTCCTGGATGCCAGGGTTAAAATCCAGCTGTGCCACCAATTACTGCTGCGGAAAGTGCCCTGTCCTTGGGAGCTGTAGAGGTCTCTGGGATGAGGTGGGGAGGGCGGCTCCGCTGCGGTGTCGATCCTGGTGCCTCTGGCTGCCGGGGCTGAGCGCAGTTCCAGGCACTCAGGGGACACAAGGCTCCTCTTCTCAGCCTTCTTCAGCTCCCAACAAATAGGGCATTAAAAGGGAATTACTGCGTTTTGCATTTGATAAAACGGCTGGTCCTCTTCCAGTGGAGTGTCAGGCCCTAATGATGGAGTCAGTGAAAACGTGTCTGCTCAGGCCTCTTGTCACTTCAATCCCAGTTTATCTGGGGGAAGAACAAACCATAAAGAAACCACAGAAAACACTGAGCTGCCCTCCCACAATACATCATTTGTAAAGCTTTCACTCCAGCTTTCCAAAAAGTCATTTAGCTTAATAGTCTGTCCCATTTTTCATTTCCTTATGCTACAGGTGCTGGGGGGATGATTTACAAAAGAACAATGGAATGACATTTTACCTGACTTTGGAAATTAATTCCCAGCAGCCTCACGCCTTTTGTGCCTCAGATTTGCCTTCCATAACACGGAATGGGTGGTGAGATTCTGTACCTAAACAATAGGAAATTTCAAATGAGAGAATACATCCAATTTCCCATCCAGCCATGATCTTCCAGAACCATTAGGAAATTGTTTGTATGTCCATATTAGTAATAAAAGATTAATCGACTGATTGAATTTTCAGAAATCTAGGCAAAGGCAAAATGAATTGGCCTCCATTCTAGTGTGACTAAATGCCAAAAAAATTACATGTACAAAATGTATTGTTTAAAAAATGCTCAGAAGAAAACATGCCTAGCAGTATGACACATATTTAGGTAATTTGTATATTTAAACCCTGTAAGAATCTACGATATTTGAATTATATGAAATAGAATGAATAAAAAAGGGGGGAAACCAGATAAATCTGTATCTCAGTTTGGTTGTTACTGTTTTTATATCCACTGATCATGAGAGGTCATTAAATGAAGGTCAGGTCCTTGTGGAAGAGTTTGTTGGCTTCTACAGGATCTTAAAACTCGTGAGGCATGAAATCAATGACAAATTTTAGGGCAGTATTAGTATTGTAAAATAGAGAGCTTCCAGTAATTCTGAACATTGAAGAAATTCACCTGTTGGGTGAATGGCCCACAAAATATGATCTATTGCTGAAAATGTCCTTAAACACTCAGCCATTGGAGGAAATGAACTTCCAGTGGGACTTCTGTGGTAGAACTTCTACTTTGATGAATTTGTCATGCTTGGTAGGTAGTGATATTCAACTAATAACTTTAATAACCTCACTATTTACAGGCAATTACCCCCATGAAGGAGCTGGGATGGGATGAAAACATCTGTTTCCTTCTGGAATCCGTGTACATCTGCCCTTAAACAAGGTGAAAATTTGGTGTGAGAACTTGTAAGGACTGAATTGCTGGGGTTTTTCTGCAGTGCTACCTTCTCTGCAATTAGATAACAGCTTAAAATCTGATTACTGAGTTATTTTTTACCTCTCAGAATGCACAGGCACAAGCAAACCCTCCGTTGAGAGCTGATTTGATGCCAGTTAAATATTCAGGTAGTCCTCTGAAGGCACTGGAAATCAAATACCCGGAACATCTTGTGGAGAGTGAGAATTTCCGTGTTTCTGAACGTGTATTTCCCTGCCATTCCCAGCGGAGGTTCTCACTGTTGCTTTATCCAAAGTCCTTTAAAGCAGTTAGTGAGTTCAGTGTTTCACTGGGATGTTCTCTCAGGTAGGGGAATCCTCTTGATGTGCTGGTTATGCTGGTAAAGAGAAAATACAACTCTGTGAGCGGTTTTGTACGTGAGAGAGGTGATCTGACAGAGGCTGCCTCACAGCAAGATCCTTTTTTCCTTCCAGCACAGACAAAACTGGCAGCTGGAAGGATTTGAAACGTGGGGGAGCTGAGGAATCTGAGCACCTCCAAGGCTTTCTCGAGCTCCCAAAGGGACTGGGCTATTCCAAGGGGATGGAGGCTCGGGGCCTCCTGCTGGGAAATGCCACAGAGAGGACTGGGAAGGTCATGGATCTGCGTGGCTGGAATGGGTGTGACATCAAGGCCAGCCTGGACAGGGCTTGGAGAAACCTGGGCTGGTGGAAGGTGTCCCTGCCCATGGCAGGGGGTGGGATGAGAGGATCTGTAAGGTTCCTTCCAACGAAACCATTTTATGCTTCTATGAAGATGAGAACTGCAGAAGCATAAGAGCACATCTAGAGAGTCCATTGCTCTGCTCCCCCAGGCAGAAATCCAGCAGACTTTGGCATTTGTGTCCATTACACGCAGTTTGTGTCCATTACAGTTTAGCATTTTTTTCCCATCTTTGCAGTGCACCCACCTTTGGATCAGAGTGGTGCAATACTCAGTGCCACTACTAAAAAAGTTGGGGAATGATGTTAACGATATCTTTCAGCCCAGGAAATGGAGTAACCCTAACTAAGCAGACTGCAAAGACTGTGCCCAGTCTCTACTAAATTTTAGTAAGTTGTGATGTGAAAAATCCCAAAAAGGTCTTGATTTCCAAGCCTTTGCTGTGTTCTTTCCCTCCCTGACTCTGTGATAAGTTTTCACTGCCCTTATCTGTGGAAGTTACTGGACTTCCTGGCCAAGACAAACTGCAGGCAAACTTCCAGGATAAATTCCCAAGATTGAGGACAATATTGTTGTAAATGTCACCATATTAACTTCTCTGAAGCTCCCTGAATTCCAAGGGATTTCCCTTGGAATGGATAATGGCAGGAGCCTGCTCTAAATCCACAGTGAAAGAAAAACAGTACTTTTAACTCGTAGTCAGTGCTCTGTATTTTACACTGAAGTAAGATTTATGAACAAGCTCCCTCTATCTAAATGTATATACACCCATTTACATTACTTTACATAATATATGGGAACAGTTTGTCTCTGTTGAGTAATAAATACATGGATAAAACCAACACTGTGAGTAGGGATCACTGCAGTGAGCTCTGCATAAACTGTTCAGACAGGGCTACTCGGGTCTTCTTGGGAAATCATGTCCAGAACTATATATACATTGAATTATATACACATTGAACTTGCTGACTGAGCCAGCAGGAACAATGGAGAAGGAAAAAGCAATGTTACAGCTTGTAAGACTCAGTGGAATCTCTCTTGTTTATACTGGCTAAAATTTTGGGACCTCACTAACACAAAAACGACCAAAAAATTTGTGACAGAAAATAATCAAAGGACATATCAAACCCTTATCGCTGATAAATCTGCTTTGCAATGGATACATGAGGTCTGTGTTCACCTGCACCTGGAAAGCTACGGACGCATCTCAGATGATCTGGGAACAGTGTCTGGCAGCTCTGGATTTACAGCAATATTCCCCAAGGCTACCAAAGGACCTGGGGTCCCTTTGCCTCGGTGCCCCCCTCCAGACAGTGTTACAGAGTTTCCCCCTCACTTCTCATTCCCTTTATGGAACCAGATTTGTGTTTATAGCCCCATTTGCTTTCCCTGCCATGCTGTCTGCCACTTGTGTGGAATATGGGTTTTGCACACTTGCCAAATAGTTCTGTTGCTTGGCAGGGCTCAGTGGCAGGAGAATTTGCCTCTCCGCATAGTAATGGGCATGTCTGGCTAACGGGCCCTTTGTCTGCGGCCTCTTGCACATTCAGAGCTGCTCCTTTGTCACCAGCCTGACCCAGGCAGCAAATATGAAAAGGAATTGTAAATATGCCCTGTTGTCCCTGGGATGCCAGCTGAAGCAAGAATCAGCTTCCTGGGATAAACTGGTCCTCTGCTGCTCTTTAACTTCCCAGCGTTGTCCAGCCACTCTCACTCGAGAGCAGTTCTGCCCATCACTGATTGTTATGGAGTCACCTTCCTCCGTGGTTTGTGTCCTCTCGGAGTACATTTAATACTGACATGGACATGCACACCTGCAGGTGATGCCGTGGTTTTGGGATGGCACAGCTGAGAACGTGGTGTGTGCAGAGCTGACAGCTCAGAACTGGGCTGCTTTTACAGTTAAAGAAGGAATTTTCCCCTGTTTGCTGGGGACTGGCAGGCAACACATCTCCCTAATTTGTGCAACAAGGTGGTGACAAAGGGAGTAGCAAGTCCAGGTGGTCACTTGAAAAGCCAGGAATTTCCGTGGCCATGTGGACACGATGGGTGACTTCAGTGTCGGGGCTGCCTGGCTGTTGGTACGAAAGTGGCTTCATGTACTTTTTGTAATTGGCTTTTTTTATGTCTGAAGTATAGATTTTCTTTTTGTCTTGCAGTTGCTTTCTACTGTCAGTGTTTAATAAATTGTCTAAAGGTGGGGAGTCACTTTTTATTTTGGAATACTTGGACAGATTGCTTGGTTCTGCCTGGAATAGCAGGTTTGGGTGGATAACGAGCCAATGTATTGGCAGGGCAGACATCAATGGCACACATTCACAGGGCTTAGACCAGATTAATTAGACTACCCAGACTCCTTTTTAAACAGCCCGGTCAAACCAGCACGTTGCAGAAACACACAAACCCTCATTTAAAAGAGTAAGGTCGTAGATGAAACTTTTCTATTGTTTCTAGAGAATCTCCTAAAACCAGAAGCCCGAAAGCTCGCAGAGCAGCCCAGCTGAATAATTCTGCCGGAGAAAACCTGCAAAAGGGGATGTTACAGCACCATCTAGTGCCTCCTCTCCCAGCAATATCGGGAATATTTGAATTTTCCACTCGATTCAAGGATGTAGGTGGGGACGAGGGAGTGCATTGGCCGCATAGACATTGACAACTTCTTTTGTCAGCCAGTGTGGAGACAGAAGGGAGCTGAGGGATGGAAAGGAGCTTTGGAAGTTCACACAGGCAAGATTTTGTCAGTAGAACTGCTCTCAGTTCCTCTTATTTCATCTTCTTAGCAGTCACGTAGTTTTCCTCCTGAGGATAGTCAGGAAGTGGACGCAGGAGAGGGAAAAGTACAGTGGTTAAATCCCAAACGGACCAAATGGCACATTTTGGGGAGGTACGGTTGTATTTTGGGTCGAGCAATGATCTGTTTAGTGAATGACTCGCAAGGAGGGAGGCTGATGTTCGTTTGCAAACTCTGTGTGATGAGAACCGCGCCTGTAATCAGGGAACGAGCAATCCTTTGCTTTCCCCATCCCGAGTATGACCCAGGATGAATACAAATTAACTGTAAATAAACATTAAATTAACTTCTAAATAGTGCTACCTTTTAATATCCTTTACATCCCTGTCCCTTTTATTTCTTTTTCTTCTGGAAAGGCGATTAACATCCTCTGACTCCAAACTACTCAGTGGTTAACCAAGAGCAACTGTGCAATTAGCCACTCCTCCCAGCCAGTCACGGGAGATGAATTTGGGGATGAAATCCCTCAGGACTGGAGGCATGAAATTTAAACTTTGTTTCTAAATCATCCCTCGTACAAATAACCCTCCTAAATAAAATGAAGTCCATCCCAGCTGGCTGTGTGTAGCTTTGAGCAGCTGCTCAAAAGCAAAAAAGCCCTTCCCGATCTTGGGAGTGCTCTGAGTTCACATGTGACAGCAATTTGGGTGATTCTCAGACCAGATTAACTGGTGGCCTCTGGGATACACAAATACTTGCCCTCACAAATTTACTGAAATTGTTCGGGATGGACACAATGCTCTCCAGGCTGAACCTCTCTGTGACCTACCGGGGGGATGATCCTGCTGGAGAAACAGGAAACAACTTCCAGTACTCCCAGTCTGAGTTTGGGAACACACCTCGTGCTGGGAGGGAATCAAGTGTGAGATTAATGATCTTCAAACTAATGACATCTTGTTGTGATAATAAATATCAATATTTCTATGGTAAATGTGTTTTGTAGCAGGTCTAATTTAAAACCCTCAAAATTAATTACACCTTACTGCATTTAGTAAACGTCCTGATGGTGATGTGGAGCTCAACAAAAGTCACCTATCTCAAAAGAAATCTTCACCCCAAATCGTCAGTGTCTTCACTACAGCCCTGTAGGAAAGGCTGGTGAACAGTGATGTCTGCAAATTAAAGTCAGAGTCTAAATTAGAGTTAATGCCCCATTTGGGGGTTGAATTTATATTTAAGGCACTTGCTGGAGTTACAGTGCTCACAGATAGAGCTGTAGCAGGGTTAGGGTGATAAAGAGGTGCAACAGCATCCAAAATACTCACAGACTTTCCACTACTTAGCATTTTGTTATGATTATTATTGAATTTAGGGTTTCCTAAAAGAAGTCCCAGCTTCTTGGGTGATGTGAATTTTTGGAGAATCCCAGGAGCCACTAAAAAATAAAATCTATCCCTGAAGAGTGCAGAAACAATCTTAAAAGTGTGACTCAAATATACCCCCAGCAATTCAGTAAAAACCCAACAGAAATCAAACTATTTCAGTGTATCAAAAGAATTAAAAAATGTTTAGCATAATATTTCTTAATAAAATCCCAGAGTCTGGAGAATGGGCTCATCATTTTTTTAATTCTTCTGTTGGCCAGCCTGGCAACAAGAACATTTCTTTTTTTTTTATTATGGTATATTATCAGCTACAATACAGATGCAATTATGTGTATTACACTGAGACAATGCAAAAAAAGTTATGGAATCATAACTTAATCATTTAAGTGATTATTGTATTTTATAAATGCTTAATGTATCATCACGGGCATGTTTGTGCTCGTTTGGCAAATGTGATATTGATTGTTGCTCTAAAGGCACAGTCAGGTCAGCAGAGATAATGATTGTTTGGGAATTCTCCACCCATGATGGTAAAGAAATTAGAGTGCTATTTGTCTTTTAAATGTGTTTCTCTAAACCACTTTAAATCTGATTTTTAAAAATATAAAAATTAGTGTTTTGCTTGCTGACTAATCATTGGTTTCCTCTGTCACTGATGCAGGGAGAATATTATTGCTGAACTGAAATGGGAGGTACTGAAGAGAAAAGCAGAAAGTGCAGCATTTTTCTCTGAAAAAAAGAGCTTTTTTAGAGACAAAACAACAAAATAGGGCTCAGATAGAGGAATTGTGAAATGCTCTGGAGCACTGTAGGGGATGTAGTGATTTGTAACGGAGAATGCAATAAAAATTTCAGCAAAAAAATTAAACACTTCAATAGAAAAACTCCAGGGCTGTGATATGGCGGTTTTGTTTGAGGGTTTTTAAAGGGGAAGGTAATGATAATAAATGATGAGACAGGGCATTTGTGTGAGAGTTGGGCAGTGCAGAGGCAGCTGCACCGAACTTTTTGGGGTGTATCAGCCGGGTTTGCACCCCGTGAACCCTTTCTGGTGATGACACCAACCTCACACCAGGACAGGGCTCTGCTGACAAGCTTCAGGAGCACAGGGCACAGGATTGTGTCCCGATGCCTCTGGAATATCCCCAATGAGGAGACTCCACACCCTCTCTGGGCACCTGTTCCAGGCTCGGCCACTGCACAGGAAAGAAGTTTCTCCTCGTGTTCAGGTGGAACTTCTGGGCATCACTTTCTGCCCGTCCCTCTTGTGCCACTGCTGGGCACCACCAAGAGGAGCCTGGCTCCATCCTCTTGGCACAGTAACTAGTAAATTTAATAATTAAATTACTAAAGTTTGTGTGCACGGATAAAATCCCCTCCCGGCCGTCTCTTCTCGGGCTCGAAGAACCCCAGCTCAGCCTTCCCCCACAGCAGAGATGCTCCAGCGCCCGCAGCACCTCCCTGGCCTTTCGCTGCACGCTCTCCAGATCTCTCTTGTACTGAAAGATTTTTATCTAACACTGCGTTTGCAGTTTCTTTTCAAGCCATTTACCCACGAGGTTTACCCCACCGCGGGTTTTACTCACACCCAGCCCCTCTCCCATGCTCACAGCGGCGCCCGGGCATGAAGCGCTTTGGGGACTCGCCGCCGGTGCCCGACCCGGGTCGGCCACGGCCGTGCCCTGTGAGCAGGGGAGGAGCCGCTGTCCCCGCCACCCCCGAGCCCTCCGGGCACAAAGGGCTGTCCCTGCCCCGGCACACGGAGCCAGCGCCCC
>VZRS01012145.1:34956-54294 GCA_013398055.1 Ifrita kowaldi
TCCCGGCCCCGCTCCAGCCCCGGCCCCGGCGGCTCGGGCTCCTCCTCCGCCCGCCTCCTGCCCCCGCCCCGGCGCCTTCCCAGGCTGCTCTCCGGGTAAACAGCGATGGCCGCCGAGGACCGAGGCGGAGAGCCCCGAGATAACATGGGGAACCACCTCCAGCTGGTGCCCGGTGAGGGCCGGGCCGGGGGCACCCGCGGGGGAAGCGCCGGGAGGGGGCTCGGCGGGCGGGGCGGGGGGGGGGGGGGGGNNGGGGAAGGGGAAGAGGGGAAGAGAAGGAAAGGAAAGGAAGGAAGCGGAGGCGGAGACGGAGAGGAGAAGGGGAAAGGGAAGCGAAGCGAAGGGAAGGCGGTGCGAGCCTGCGGGCGGTGCGGGGAGCGCGGAGGGCCGGCGCTGCCGGGCCGCGGAGCTGTGGGCGCTCCCGGCCGGGGGAAGGCGGCGGAGGAAGAGCCTCGGCCCGAGGGGCCGCGGGCTCCTGCGGCCTCTGCTCCTGGGCTCCTGCAGATCCTTCGAGGCCGTAAATGCTCCGCCGAGGCCCTAAATGTGCGGTGCAGGAAGGGACACGCGGTCCCTGCAGGGTGTTCGGGGCCGCCGATGGGGTGAGACGCGCGGTGGGGATCCCACCAGAGGGGGCAAACCAGGCACTTCCCTGTACATTGAGGCATCTGTGAAACCAAAAGCCTGCGGAGAACCTGTGTTGTTTTAGGAAGTCTCTGCTCCGTTTAAATGCTCTCCCGTGAACATAAGCAGGGGAATAGAGGTGCTCGGGACTGGCTGGGGGTCCCATGTGCTGCCCGGCTTATCTGTCACACACACCAGTGCAATTCCTCACCCAGGGAATTACACGTAATTATTGCATAATAACGCGTTTTTCTGGATATGGTGCCTCCACACTGACAGGAGATCGAATGGTTTGAGAAGCAGCTTGTGCTTAACTGGAAAGAAGCATTATTTCAGAATAAGCATGCAGGGAAGAAGGGAGCAGGAAATCCTGCCAGGGACCAGGGTCGTTTCCCATGGCAGCAAAATCTGTGAGCTCTTTAGCCTTGTATGTTTTAAATAATAAGAAAATATTTCCTGAATACTTTAGGAAATACAGCCTTAATATAACCTTAATATAAGCTATTTTCCTGAATATTTGAGGAAATACNCCCCGAGCCCTCCGGGCACAAAGGGCTGTCCCTGCCCCGGCACACGGAGCCAGCGCCCCACGGTAGCTGCGAGCCCCGGCACGGACCACNAAGCTATTTTCCTGAATATTTGAGGAAATACAGCCTTAATATCACCTCAATAAGCTATTTCCTGAATATTTTAGGAAGCACGGCCTTACTAGAAGCTATTTCTTGAATATTTTAGGAAATACAGCCTTAATATAACCTTAATATGACCTATATATAACCTTGTCCCTCTTTCTTAAATGAGGTTCTTATTTCCTCATTTCTGCACAAAGGCACTGAGAGTGGATTGGGTTGCGTTAGTGAACTAGAGTGAGGAAAATGTGATTTTTGTCATTCAGGGGAGCCTTCAGCTCTCGCTTTTCCCTCATTCCTGTGTGCTGGAGGTGCTGCTAATCCTGGAATTAAAAAAAAAAAAAAATTAAACCCCAATATCTGGGGGTGTAAAAGCTTCAGCTTGTTTTGCCAGCTGAGAGGGAGGAGGAGAGGGAAGGCGCCGGGGTTTCTGTGCTTTGGGCTCGCTGGTGCTGCTGCAGTGAAATGAGTCATCGTCCCTCAGCCACCAGCACCACACAGCAGCCACTGTGCGCTTTTGGCAGCAGCCAGCAAAAGTTTGCAGGGCCCAGTTCTTTCCAATCAACTGCTGCTAATTCCTCCTGCGTTCAGAAAAACAAGTGGGACGGCCTCTCCCTGTTCAAACTGCTAATGATGGATGCGGCCAGATGGGAGCACATGGAAAAATCAGAGTATTTTTTTTTCCCTCCCCCATCCTGCAGTGATGCCCCAGAACCAAACAAAAACTTCCTGCTCTTCCCCTCCATCAAACTGAGAAAACAGTGGCTGTATTGTACGTCTTAAACATTTTGTAGTCATTCATGGTTCGGGTTGCTAATTGAATGTAAGAAATTTCATATAGATGTGGAGTATTTTTAACAGTCATTAGGCAGATGGTGTCTCATTGCTTAAAGGACTGTAATTAGGTACAATACCAAAGAGAGTCTGTAACCTCCTTTCCCGTCGTGCTGGATCATTTCTTGCTGAGATAAATACAGTATAGGATGGATCTGTAAGAGCAGCTTCTGTAAACGATGCACTATTTAAAAAAACACAAGTGAGGTGAAGCAGAAATAAGACCAGTGACTAAACACTTTGTGAGAGCATCTAACAAATGCATCTGGAGGCCAAAGGGGGGAAAAAAGGGTTCTCCAAAATCAGCTTTTAATGCCTTCTTCACTGTTCTCTTGTCCTCCCACTCTCAGAAATAGTAAAATTAGTGGTGCTCCCATTTCTGAAGGAAAATTCTTTGCTTCTGCAGCATTTTTCTTTTTTTGAGATTTCCCTACAGAATCCTTCAGGATGAGAGAATCCCTCCACCTTTTAAATTTTCAGCTCTGGATTATTTTTGAAGAAGATACTAATTGCAAAGGCAGGCAACTAGACAGACTATTACAAAAGTATTTTTTTCCATCTTGTAATAGCTTTGAAGGTCTAAATGATGTTTTTCAGCACCACTGGGATTACCCATTACCCAGCAGCTCTTGGTGTAAGAATCCTGCAGATTGGTTTATGCTAAAATCTATTTTGGACATAACATGTTGTATAAATAATGTTTGAGTTCAAAGAAATAGGGTCAAGTAATGCAGTGACTGATAATTTAATTGTCCTCTTGCCTGAAAATTACTTTAGGATTGGCTGAGAAATGGGAAGGAAGTAGTAGTTTTAAATACTATTTTATATCTGAAATCCTTTGGAGCCTTGTAGTTTGTTCCTTAGGAGCTGCCTTTGCTGGGTTTGTGTTTGGTGTGCACACAGCAGAGGCTGACAGCAATTAAATTGTCTGAAATACCAGCAAGAGTCTCTGCATGAATACAGAGCTTCCCATTGCCTCTTACTCACTTGCAGTCTGATTGTTCAGGTTTGTGCTGCTTCAGACACTTTACTCAGCATCCTACAAGGAATGGGGTTATCTGGCATCCTGGTGTGCAGGCAGGAAACCTTTAGAGCAGAGATAAGGAAGTACCACTGAGTGAAAACCTGAACCAACAGCCTTTGTTTATTATTTCTTCCAAGGAAAGTTGTTCTCTAGCCTTTCAGAAATAAATTGCCAGCTTTTGGCCCTTTCTATAGAATGATGATTTTGCTGTAGCAGTAAGAAAATTCTTTTCCTCAGGTTTATTTCCCTGTGCAAGACTGTAGCCTGGGGGTATTGAATGCATTTCCCTGATTCTGAGGTTTTTCTCAGTATCTCAGTCTTTGCTGATTGATTTCTACACAGTATTCTGTATGTGCTTATCAGTAGAGAGTGAGGAAGAGGATGACAATGAAATGGAAGTGGAAGACCAAGATAGCAAAGAAGCTGAGAAGCCAAACATCATTAATTTTGATACCAGTTTGCCCACATCACACATGGTATGTTTTTTATATGTTGTCCATTAAATATATCTTGAAGGGATTTTAGTGGAGTTTGTATAGTTTTGTTGTGATGTTCTTCTAAGTCACAAACTTAATTTTATTTTCACAGAATCATAAGATCATAGAGTGGTTTGGGTTGGAAAACCCTTAAAGGGCAGGGGCACCTTCCACTATCTCAGGGTGCTCCAGCCTGGCCTTGGGCACTGCCAGGGATCCAGGGGCAGCCCCAGCTGCTCTGGGCACCCTGTGCCAGGGCCTCCCCACCCTCCCAGGAAAGGATTCCTTCCCAATACCCCATCCATCCCTGCCCCCTGGCAATGGGAAGCCATTCCCTGTGTCCTGGTCCTCCATCCCTTGGGAATAGTCTCTCTCCATCTTTCCTGTAGCTCCGTCAGGCACGGGAAGGCCACAGTTAGATCACCCTGGAGCCTTCCTTCTCCAGGCTGAACAGTCGCAGCCTTTCCTCCCAGCAGAGCAGCTCCAGCCCCGTGCTCGCCGAGCTGTCCCTGTCCTTGCTGAGCACCCAGCCCGTTCCCTGAGTGTCCCTCCCTTGCCCTTGGCAGTACCTGGGCTCGGACATGGAGGAGTTCCACGGGAGGACAGTGCACGACGACGACAGCTGCCAGGTGATCCCCGTGCTGCCCCGGGTGATGGTGATGCTGATCCCCGGCCAGACGCTGCCGCTGCAGCTCTTCCGCCCCCAAGAGGTTAGCATGGTGCGGAATTTAATTCAGAAAGACAGAACCTTTGCTGTCCTTGCATACAGGTAAAATCCACGGGGGGATGTGTTTTATGCAGCATGTTTTTAGCACAGTTTCTGTGGATACTAAAGCAAAAGCAGATGGTTGCATCAGCTCTGTGCTCAACAACAAGTTGAAATTGTTTAACAAAAATTGCCTTCCAATATGTAATGGCAGTGTAGGTGCTTGACAGCATCACGTGTTTGTGTGGAGAAACAGCAAGTGCTGATCTGCTTCCTTGTTGAGCGTCCTCTTCATTTCAGTAACTGTTTGTTCCATGTTGGTAAAGAATTAGCCTTGACCTGAAATGTAAAAGTCACATTGTTATTTTGAGAACTGTATTGTTGCTTGTTTTGTGTGTGAATTAGCAAGCACTGGCACAGTAGAGCTGAGAGACAGGAGGTGATAGAAAAGTGGCAAAGAGAAAGGCTGATGAGTGCCAGAAGAAGTTGGGAATGTTCCTCCCTCTTCTCCCCGCAATTTACTATGGATTAATTGTGTGGGAGGTGGGAACAGTTCCTGTTATAAAGTCAATCTAAAGAATGTTGGTGCTTTGAGTGTCTGCATTTGAAATGCTGACACACTGGTGATCCCTGTGCTCCCAGAGTGCCGCCTCTAGACTCTAAAATAAAGCAGTCACCTGGCAAAAAAACCCAACCAACCCAAACAATAGAAGTTGTTTTATATTGGAAAAATAATGATTGTGATTTGTTGCAGGTATTTTACCAAAATTACTCTTTTGATCAGACCAGTCATGTGCACTCAGTGCAGACAGACTGGAGTCTGAATGAGCAATGCTGTTTGGAGGGATGGTAATTAATTTAGCTCATCTTTAATTCTGTTACTTTTAGTAATGCACATGAGAGGGAAGCACAGTTTGGAACGACAGCAGAAATCTATGCCTACAGAGAAGAGCAGGAATATGGAGTTGAAACAGTCAAGGTGAAAGCAATAGGAAGACAGAGGTTCAAGGTGCTTGAAATAAGAACACAGTCAGATGGGTAAGAAAATCATGCATTTAGTTCTGTACTCTGGTCAGCTTTGATAGGAGTATTCTCTTATTTTCTATTTTTTACCTTGTTACAGTGTGATGGCTGTGATATTTAGAGGCTCTTCTGACTGGTTTTAGTATATCATGTAATTAACGCCTTTTTCCATTTCTAAAAGCGATCAAGATCCTGAACATCCAGTAAGAATATGCTGAGTCTTCCCTCATTTTCAGGTTCTTGGCATTGTGCCCTGCACCATGGCAGTGTCACTGGCCAGAGGTCCAGGCTCCAGCACTGATCTGGGAGCATGTGACAGTTCTTAGCACAGTTGCTGGAGGTTCTGTAATCTTTTCTGCAAGGCTTGTGAAGTATTACTCCAAATCTGTAAATCTAGAGCTGCTCACTGTATCCTGCACTTCAGCATGGTGGCATTGCTTTAGAAAGAGGCCTGGGAGCAGCATTTCTGTGGTTTTATGAGCTGCAGCTGAAGAAGTGAAGAATCCCTGTGCTGTTTGCCCTCTAACATTTGGTTACAAATAACAGACTGCAAATGTTACAGCTCAGGAAACCCTGCTTGGTCACACGGTGGCAGTACTTGGACACCTGCATGAACAGCAGCTTTGTTACTGAGAATTCAGTGTCCAGAGCTCCTTATCAAGAAGAACATTTCCATAATTCTTGGTGTTTCTGATTCCTAAGTGCTTGTGGCACAACGTAATTTTATAATTATTAAAGTGACCAGTTCAGTGCTGTCCCTGTAAGAAAACTGGAAATTTGTGGTGACACACACCTGAAGATTTGAGGATTGCTGCTGCATAATCCTGATAAAATATGAAGTCTTTCCTGGTGGACAGCATTCTTAGTGGCCACATAACATATGCCGAGGTCTTTGTGGAAGAGGTGACCTTGTTGATGCTGGAATATTAAAATCTGATCAGAGTCTGTATCCTATTTCTGCTGATTGTGACCTCTAGCTGAGCACAGAAGCTTTTGTGGTTTGAAGATAGCAAACTGCATTTCAGCTAAACCGAGGCACTGAGATGGGAGAGCTGACTATTTATACCAGAAGTAACTTGAGGAGACAAAAACCTAAACCTATAGTGCTGAGACTGTGGAACATGCTGCTGTGTTGCCACTGCCAATCTGTCTTATTTCTGTCCACCAGTATCCCAACAGACCTGTAGTGTTCCAAAATAGAAAGAAGTTCTGATGGAATGGGTTGTTGTTTAAATTATCTGGTACTGTGGAGTGATTAATTCCTTGCACCAGCCTGTGTTCCCATAAGCTGTAAAATCCATTTTTTTACATGCAGCCATTAAAAAAAAAAAAAAATTAAAAATATGTGAACACCTCATCTTTTTGTTTCCTTTCTCAGAATCCAGCAGGCTAAAGTACAAATCCTCCCTGAGCGAGTGCTGCCTCCCACCATGGCAGCAGTGCAGCTGCAGTCTCTGAGCAGGTGCCATGTGATTCCCTCTTCCAAACCCACCTCCTGGCAGGACAGAGCCATTCGGCAGTGGTGGCAGAAGTACCAGAAGGTGAGAAGTTACTCTGGGGGTTTGGTTGTTTTGGTTTAATTTCTGATGGCATCTTGAGAAAATCAGTATCAAATTCCATCTGTAGAGGAGGAGGCACAGCTGGGAAGGCAGATTCCAACCTCCTGCTTTTCATGGAATCACACCATGGTTTGGGTTGGGAAGGTCCTTAAAGCCCATCCATTCCATGGGCAGGGACACTCCCCACTGTCCCAGGTTGCTCCAAGCCCTGTCCAGCCTGGCCTGGGGCACTTCCAGGGATGGGGAGTCCACAACCTCTCTGGGAAACCTGTATTTATATCTGTATTTATTATTTATTCCACTGTTGTGGTCATTGACACAGAGAAGATACCTTGAACTCTTTTGTCTCTGTAGAGATCTTTGGAACTAACTCCAGAAATTAATACAGAATCCTGGTGACTCTCCTTGTGTTTGGATTTGCTTTCTTTCTTCAATGGTTTTGAACTCCTGTACCCTCAAAACCAAACCAAAACAAAAAACCAAAAACAAACAAAAAAACCCCACAAAAATAAAATCTGTTGCTAAGAAAGCTCTTGATTCTCAGAGTTCCTGACCAGGTTCCTGTGAGCCCAGAAGCACTGGGCTGTGGGGGTGGGAATCCCTGTCCAAGGCTGATTCTGTCAGGTGAAGCTGAAATGAAGTGAAGCCACTGTAGGAGGAGCCTGGGATGCAGATCCAGAGCAGGGTCATTGTCCTGCTGAGCTCCATCTCTCTCTTGCTGTGATTTGTAAGTGAGGAGAGTTGCCCTCAAGGGGGAGATTAAAACTGAATTTGTGCATATTTACAGTGCAATATGAGAGCCTCTTTTGGAAAGCAATGCAGTTTTGTTGTGTGCTGCTTTTTAGACTTCTGTTAACTAAAGTTCTACATTTCTGTGTTCAGAAATCACTGGAGAGAATTGGTTAATTAAGCAAATGACATTACACTGGTGGAAATTTGGTGGTTCCAGGGACAGCTGGTGGAGACTTAGGAACAGATGCACTGTTAATAGCACTTAAATTTTGAACTGTCTCCATTTCAGATAGATACCCTTTTGAAAGACATAATTTTTTATTTCCAAACATCAGAAATACCTCTAGTGCAGAGACAAAATCCATGTATTGTCCTGTTTGGAAGGCTTAGCTCTCAGTGCATCTGAAAATGGGTTTGGAAGCTTCACAGTGAAGTGCTGGTCCTGATGGGGATAATTTCTTGCATCTTTAAATATTCTGGTCTGTCTGCCCCATTTTATTTGTTTTAAAAAAAAAACCTCCCTAAAACCTGCTAATGTTAAAGAATAAATATTTGTGGGTTTGCTTTCAGAGGAAGTTCCACTGTGCCAGTTTGACATCTTGGCCCCCTTGGCTCTACTCTCTCTATGATGCTGTAAGTCCACCCTTAAATCCAATAACCTGCAGTGAGTTTTGTAGTTGTAATATCCAAGTATGGGATAATATAAAAACTTTGATTTTGTTGGCTCATAATTTCCATTTTTAAGCATTTTATATTCAGTGTAGTGTGAAAAGATCAGGAAGGGCTTTTCCCCCTCTGTGTGGTTGTTCCCTCATTCCTAGAGCAAGTGTCTGGGAGGGATAGCAAAGATTCTGGTTCCTTCTGTGTTGTCTCAGAGCAAAAACTGTTAAAGTATGTAGGTACAAAGTGATTCTTTAATTAAAAGCTACTGTCCACTCGGGGAAAAGAGCTTACTCTACATTTTGCTTCCCTTTTGTTTTTTTCCTAAGAAAACAGCAATACCTATGTATTTAAATTAGGCTTTTCTTCTAACAAAAGGAAACCTTGATGGAAAGAGTCAAGAGGCAGCTCCATGAGTGGGATGAAAACCTTAAAGATGAATCTCTTCCATCGAACCCAATAGGTACGAGGCTTAAAGAACTCACATTTTTTTATTATTTTTTAAATTTCCTAAGAAAATTCAGCTTAGATAATTACCTGTTGTACAGTAAATAGAAATAGTTGCTTTTATTTTGTTTCTCTGTTAATTCTAACAGACCTGCTGCTTTCTCATTTCTAGATTTTTCTTACAGAGTTGCTGCCTGCCTGCCCATTGATGATGCTTTACGTATCCAGTTGCTCAAAATAGGCAGTGCTGTGCAGAGGCTCCGCTGTGAGTTAGATATCATGAACAAAGTGAGTAGTTCTTCTTTATTTGCCATTGAATTGCCAAAAGAAAAATACAGGAGTCACTGTTACAATGTCTTACAGAAATGTATGGAATTTCCAGCTAATCCTCCTAGAGGGTGAATTTGGGTGTTCTGTTATTTCTTCAGAAGTTTGCTCAGAGGGAAAATGATGTCTCAGTGCTGGGTTATGTTTGGCAGCAAGCAAGGAACATGTAGTGCATATAAGAATATTTGCTTTTGTTAGAAGTATTTCAGTGTGGCACAGCACTTTTTTAGCCAAGAGATGGTGCTAGAAGTCCAGTGCTGCTAACAACCATCACAGCCCCAGCCTGACACCACGATCAAGTATCTTTTTGCCATGGAAATTTGTGGGTTTTGTAGCAAAATCTTTGTAGTATTGAGCACAAATCTAAAGATTAGACTAAAAAGGGTTTTTTTTTAATAAGACTTGTTAGGCAATTCCTTGTTAAGATGATCAAAAACTTGTTTCCCTTCCCTTCTTTCCATTGCCATGGCCTTGTAATGCTCTAAATGTTCTATTTTTGTCTAGCACAGTTTTTTATACTAATTTCTATTTTCTAAATAACCATACTGTGTTTGTCTAATGGCTACAGAGCAGTGGGAATTCTGCCTGTTTGCCTAAAAAGCACTGTCATTAAATTCTTGCCTGTTTCTGGGGAAAAGTGAACCAGAATGTCATTTTAATAGTGACCCTCTTCCCGAAGTTCATGCACCAGAAATTTAAAGAAAGGAGACAGAAAACACCTTTTCCACATTCTGAGAAAAAGTGGGCAGGTTTTTGCCTGAGGCTGTAATCAGACTAAATTTCACTTGTCTTTGCTGAGTTGAAACTCTGAAAATACCCTCATACTCAAGTGCTGCTGAGAACTGTTCATGTTCCATAATTATATATTTTCTACAAATTCCAGAGAGACAGGAAAACTTAAATGACCCTCATAAATTCAAGTTAAAGTTGTTTTTTAGGTAATACCCAAAAGGTGTTTTCTTCATCAACACGTGACATTTTGGTGTGTAAATGTGTTTAACTGCTCTGCATTAGTGTCACAATGGTGAGTGCATTGTTTTGCAGTTCATTTAGCAACATTTTGGTCCAATCCAGTCTTTAGCCAGAGTTCTTCAGGATGCCCTGGCTCATTCAGAGTGTAATTTCCAGTAATAAAACTGATCCTGAGGGCTGATCCATTTTGCCTTGTCTCTGATACCAGTGAATTCTCTTGTACTTTTACCAGCTTTCTCTGTTGTTAACCCAGTTAACAACGCTTATTTTAAGGAATGTGCCTGAATCCCAGGTACAGCACCGTGAATTCCACTTGGGAGTGCTAATTGCAGGCATTAGATGGGTGTGGAAGTGGAGCCGTGGAATTCAGTAGTGGCTGAATTGGACTCTCAGAGTGCTGTGGATTGCAATCTGAGCGAGGTGCTTTAAAAGAGGCAGGAGAGAGAGGCCAGGGGAGCTTCCAGAGGGGATAAAGAATATCTCTGTGGTGGAGCTCTTGTCCATCCTCATCTCAGTGAGCAGAGAGTGGGGCAGCACCAGAGGCACCTCCAGGAAAGGAGCTGGAGGAGCTGAAATGCAGCAACAACCTCTGAAGGGAGAGAGGAAAGAGTGATTTGAGTGTGTGGTGTCACAGAGTGCACGAGTCCCAGCTCAGGGGGCTCAGAGACACAAACTCCAGGCTTTAACAGCACAGGTGAAGATCCTGTCCCCAGGTGCAGCATTCTATTCCAGAGCACTGTGGATCATTCTGGGGGTAATTCCGTGGGCATTACCCTTAAAAAGAAGTACAAGTAATGCACGTCCTGAAAATGAATGGGAGTGTTCTGCTGAGCTGATTTAAATGCCTCTTCTCTGGGCAGTGTCAGTGATGAATTGTTCAGTTCTGCTTTGTAGAAATTGTAGAAGACAGATTAATCTGTTATAATCTCCAGGAGAGAGATCAATGTGTTTTACCTATTTTTGTGAGGAAATTAAACCCATTGATCTACAGTACCCTCAAATTTAAGAAAGACTTAATGATTGCATTTGTCTCATCTGCCTTTTCTGTGCTGTATTGCAGAAGAGCAAAGGTTGTTTTTTCTAAATTAGCCTTTAGAGACCTTAAAAGGTTGGCTCATTTATTATCTTCGTGGAGTCAGATCCAATTCTCTGTGTGTGGGTCTTTTTGGGAGGGGAGTATATGAGCATTGTTATGTCTTTTGGAGAATAATTAATGTTTTTAAATAAGTAAAATGCACGGAAAAATATCCTACATAAGTGTTGCTCAGATAAACAAAACACTTGGTCCAAAGTCTGTTCTGAGGGAAAGGGAGAGACATTTTTATTGTTTCCCACAGCTGACAAGCATCTGGAAATTGATGAAATTATCCTTTGTGTTTCTCTTTCCCAGTGTACTTCTCTCTGTTGTAAGCAATGCCAAGACACAGAAATAACTACCAAGAATGAAATATTCAGGTGAGTTTATTACTCTTCATCTTGGGCAGGTGCTTGGTCAGAAACACGGGCCCAGCAAAGCAGATTAAGCTGGGTTATGTCTTAAAACTGCTGTGTTTGCCACAGCTCCAATGAAATTTAAGTAAATATTTATAGGGAGTTTATATTTGAGCTTTTTTAATAAAAAGTTAAGAAATCTCAGCATTTCCAGGTATATTGTAACAGAAGGTGGTGGTGTGCCACACCCCCAGCACCTTGCACTGAACAATTTGAAATATAAATGTGCCACATAAAGACTTTTTCATCCTGGTATTTCTGAATAAAGTTTGAGATCCAGAATTTTAATTCTCAGCACTTCATTTATGTGTCAACAGGCCTCAACAGCAGATGAAAGTGCATTAATTAGGGGGTATAAACAGGCTCCCAGGATTCTGGCATGCAGGGATGGTTCCCATTTATGTCACTAAATGTTGGGATCTCGTTTTTCTTTTAAGAATTTAATTCCTGATAACCGTGGGCTGGCCCCATTCTCTGTTTGCCCTATACAACATCTCCCGTGTTTAACACTGATTACATTGCCCAAATAATTGCTGCTTCTGTCAGCCTTGTCACTGTTTTTAATCTTGATTAACTCCTATCAGCCCAGCCCCTCTGATAATGGGAAGGTTAAAAGATGGTTTGGGTTAACAAAGACTCCCCACAGTTTTTTCTTTATCAGTGTGATAAGGAGCTGATGGAGTAATTAAAAGCCATTTCTTATCTTCTAATCAAATAATGGATTGCAGACACCACAATTCCTGCCGTGTCGATATGATGAACTTTTAACAGAAGGTGCTGAGAAGTTGCTGCAATAAATGAACATTTTTGGGTACTTTTAAAGTTACATTTTCCTTGCTTTTCTTGGGAGTTGCTGTTTAACACAATACACAGGATGAATCCATTGTGTACTTCCCTGCAATTCGAAGAAAATCTGACCAATGATACTTTAAATTAGCATCTGTTTGCTTTCAATTTTTAATAATACAATTCAAGGGACTTTTTTTTTCCTTATGAAAAGCAGTTTTTTTTGCTCTGGAGAAATATTTTAAGCTTAGCTAGCAGTTATTCCTCTTCACATTTGCCACCCTTTGGGGTATTTTTTACTTTTCCTTGCTCTCTGACAAAATTCCTTGTGTGTTGTAGCTTATCCTTGTGTGGGCCCATGGCAGCCTATGTGAATCCCCATGGATACATCCATGAAACCCTCACTGTATATAAAGCCTGCAACCTGAGTCTCAGTGGTCGGCCCTCCACAGAGCACAGCTGGTTCCCTGGGTAAGAGCAGCAGCATTTTGTTAGAAAATTACCCAAACTGGGTATTTCTGGGAGGGTGGAATAGTAAATATTGAATTTTTTAGGCACATTGTCATCATTTTGCTCATATAAAAAAATAAGGAAGTGAATTTAGACTTATTCGAAATACAGAATCAAATGGACAAATCATGTAAAATATTGCAGAATTTATCTTTAATATGTTTTAAATGGGGAAATATTAAGATTTTAAACCATAGTCTAGAATCGAAACTGTTTAAACAAAGTGGTCTGGGAGTTTCTTTGTGGGTAGTTTTGTCTGAGGTACAACTGAAATAATTGTTTTCACAGAGCTTTAGTGCAAATGGAACCCAGAATATAGAAATGCATTTAGTCTACTGAAATACATTTTCTTACCTAAAAACGGAATAAATGTTACATGAAATTAAAAATTACTGACATTTATATTGATCTGCTTATCTTTGATTTTATTTTAATAATAAATAATTAATAATAGTCTGTCCTTCTGAGACAGTAGCAGATTAATTAATTAATTAACAGAATTAAGTGTTAAGATGTAAAAGTTTGCCTAATAATATCAGGTCTTGCATCCAGGATTTTTTTCCTGGAATATCACATAGAACTGAGCAATGATTTGGAGGATGTCTGGCATTTCTGTCACACATTTTAACACTCCCTGAAGAAAATTTGGGACTTTTAATATCCGGAGTTAATATTTCTGATCCTTTTTTGTTTTCTCAGCTCTTCTGTGAGGGCTTTGAAATATTCATGTTCTACCTCATAAAACTGTTGGAGAAAAGCTCTGCTGCTGTGGGAAGTGCAGCAGTCCCTCTTGTTTGGGGAGCAGGGCAAAAGTCACTTTTATTCCCATTAAATCACTCACTCTGAGAAGTTTTCTGACCCCTCTTTAGGGCTCTCAGCATTTCATCACTGCTGAAACCTGGGGCAGTAAAAATCTTTGGTTGCTTCCTCTCTTTGAAGAGGGAAGAGAGGGCATTGGGGGTGGGACGTTTGTCGGGTTTCTTTCTTTATTTTTTTTTAAGGTCTGCAGGGTTTTAGGTGAGAGCTGGGCACTGGATTTCTGAAGGTTCTTTGCAAACCCAGCTGGGGGTTGTTACCAACATGCAGTTTGGGGGGTGTTGCCCAAACCCAGTTTGGGGGCTGTTACCCAAACCCAGCTGGGGATTGTTACCCAAATCCACTTTGGGATTAGTTACCCAAACCCATTTTGGGGGGTGTTACCCAAACCAAGCTGGGGATTGTTACCAAACCCACTTTGGGGATTGTTACCCAAACCCAGTTTGGGGGTTGTTATCCAAACCCAGCTGGGAATTGTTACCCAAACCCAGCTGGGAATTGTTACCCAAACCCAGTTTGGGATTGTTACCCTACCCAGTTTGGGGGGTGTTACCCAACCCCATTTGGGGATTGTTATCCAAACCCAGCTGGGAATTGTTCCCCAAACCCAGCTGGGAATTGTTCCCCAAACCCAGCTGGGAATTGTTACCCAAACCCAGTTTGGGGGGTGTTACCCAAACCAAGCTGGGGATTGTTACCCACATCCAGTTCGGGGGTCGTTACCCAAACCCAGTTCGGGGGTTGTTACCCAAACCCATTTGGGGATTGTTATCCAAACCCAGTGCAGCATTTTTACCCACCGAAGCATTTTCCCAAGGCCTTTTCCTTGCCTGTTGTCAGCGAGCCTTTGCTGTGCCCGTGGCAGGTACGCCTGGACCATCGCCCAGTGCAGGATCTGCGGCAGCCACATGGGCTGGAAGTTCACGGCCACCAGGAAGGAGCTGTCCCCGCCCAAGTTCTGGGGGCTGACGCGCTCGGCGCTGCTGCCGCGCATTCCCGAGGGCGATGGCGAGGAGGACTCGGAGCGCGGCCGCTCGCCGCTGCTGTGCCTGTGAGCCGCCCCCGCGCCCTGCCCAGCCCTGCGGCCGCGCTCCCGCAGCCCAGGAACCGCGCTGCCGGCCCGGGAACGCCGGGCTCACCGCGCTGGGAGCTCACCCTCGGCAACTCCGCGCTGCTCCCGGACTGGGGCTGCCAGGAGACACCGGGAATGAAGGTCCACGCGGGGCACCGGGAAATTCCCGATCCGCGTGGACGCACTTGAGACTGGGCTTTGTCCGCCTTTGTGTAATTCCCACTTGCAGTGAAGGAAGGGGGATGGAAACTAAAATCAAACTAAGATGACAATAAGCAGAGTCTGATTTATGCAATATTCCCGGGGTGGTAGATAGCAGATTCCTGCTGTGGAGTGTTTGCCATAATACACTTACCAAGTGGTTTGCTGAGAATCCCTGTTTCTAACTCTGTGAAGTCCTTCAGGTTTGCTGCTTGTGCTGTTCCTCAGCTCTTTGCTGAATACCCCTGAAGAGAGAAGCAGCCTGAGCGTTTCTGACTGCTGGAGGCAGTGCTGGAATGGGCAAAAGCTGGAATTGCAGCTGCCTCCCAGGATGGAACCCATGGGAAGTGTCTGTTCCTTACAAGCTGTCTCATCTGCTTAGTCCACTTGACTTTAGAAGTCTTAAGTTTTAAACTGTTTGTAAGAAGTGCACAGCTCAGTCCCAGAGGGTAAAACCGCATTGTCACGTTCTGTTCCGTGTGCTTCAATTACTTTCCCAAATTATTCCTGGTTAATTTACCAGTGTAGGTGTCCAGGGGTTTGGGAAGGACTCTAAATCACCCCACTGAGGTGATTTTTAAGTAGTACTTGTTGTGACAAGGAGAAGGAAAAATCTCTTTAATTATTTTTTGTTTTAATTTTCAGATCATAAAGTAAAATCTCCCATTATCACCTTACAAAGTTTCTAAATAAAACAGAAATAAGGTAGTGGTTTTTTGTGCGGAGGTTGTTTCTTGGTAGATTTTTGTTTTGGTTTGGTTTTTATTTTGTCTGAAGGGCTGTCTGTGCTCCACAAATTGGGTGCCAAACTGGGGCAGCTTTTGCCACTGATTTATTGTTTTTTTCCTCTCAGAATGCACTTTGGTGATGGAAATGGAATTTTTTTTTCACTGTTTTTGCACATAAACACTTGTTTTTCTTGTGAAGCTTTTATCATCCACTCTTTATTTCTTCACAGTGATGCAAAAGTAGTTAAGTTTAAGACATGAGCCAGTGGTTGCTTGTTCTCTGTTGGGCTCCAGGCAGGTGTAGCAAGGACAGATCACTTCAGCTGAGGGCCAAGGCCGAGCCTGGCACAGCAGGAGCTCATTCCCATGGTAGTGTGGTACCTGCAGCTGGAAAAACACCCAAAACCATGGACTTGCAGGATGCTGCTGGGTATTTGTCATGCCAGGTATGTAGAGATTAATGATTGTGTAACTCAGGTTTAGTTCTTTGAAGCTTTCTACCTCTGTGCTGCTTTTGTTCTCCTTAGACATCTTTAATTCCGTGCTCAATTCCAGCTGCAGTGCCCTGACTTGGCAGTGAACTGGGAAAAGCAATACTTGGGATGTGGCTCTGGGCACACAGAGGGTGAGTGATGGCTCATTTTCATCCAGAAAACATTCTGGGTGTAGATGAGGATTCATTATAAGCTTTGAAAGCCAAGCACTGGTGTGAGAGGGAGACTCTGAATCCTCTGTGTTTGGAAATCCACTGGAACCAGGCCTGGCTTTCCCTCACCCCTGCACACACAACACATCTGGGCTGCACATTTGGGTTATTTTGTTACTTTTCCCCTCAAAATCCCTCCTATCTGTTGTTCCTGTGGCCCTCAGTGGGGCTTGGTGGTGGCAAGAAGTTGGAGGGTGCTGAGCATTCACTGAGGGGTGGGGAAGGAGAATTTCAAAAGGATTTTGTCAGCTGTCACTGAACTTCTTAAGGGTTCAGTTCTTTGGGGTTTTGGCTGAGTCTTTTGGATTGTCAACTGAAAAATGGCAATGTTTGAATCCAGAATAGGCATAGTTTTGGTGTTTTGTGTATCTAGTCAAATGTAGGCTAATATAATCGAGGTCAGTCAGGAGTAAATGAACACTGATTACATTTTATTGTTGATGCTGCTGCTCCATGTGCTTACCCTGTGCAGTGATGGCCATGTCCAAGTCCACGACGCTTTCCAGGTTGACACCAAGGGTTGCTGCTGAATCCTGTGGTGGGGAATCCAGTCCTTACAGGGATCCCTGGGAGGGATCAGAGGGTACAGCACTCTGGGGTGTGCAGTTGGGGATGGTTCCATACTTTGGTTCATATTTTCCATGCTTTTCTCTATTTTGAAGAGAAAACACTTGGTTGGAATTATGGAAAATTTGGAACATCAGTATGGAAAAACTCAGACAGCAACTGCTCATGAGAGCTAATCAAAGGAAATCAGATTTTATGAATATTTACTACATTTACCCCATTGATTGGCTGAGTAGCTTCATGCAGGAATAATTAATCTGATGGACTTGCTGGCTGCTGCCCCAGGGGATCATTTTTCTCCTCTCTCCCACCACCATCCCTGAGATGTAGGAGCAGGGCCAGGGCTGAGGGACAGACAGGCATCCTGTGGGAACAGGAGTGTCCTGCAGGGGCAGGACTGAGGGATCACGGATTTGTGGCACAGACTCGCTCATTTTCAAGCCATCACTGCAGCATCACCAACGCCCCCAGCCAGAGCCTGTAACATTGCAAGGTCTCATTTGTTTGAGTTTCATTCTGACAAATAGGTAGAACCACTTGCACACTGGGCCTGAAACATTTCAGATACTCATTTGGTTTTTATTAATGCTCTTTTTGGATGTGCTGCAGTTCATTTGTTCCTCTCTTTGTCACCTTTAATTGCTCTGTAAACTGCTCCGGGGTAGCCCAGTCTCTGCTTTAACTCTTCCTCTCTCTGCCTTTTGGGACAACTTTTCTGACAAATCTTGTGGCTTGCAAACATTTGCAAAGAATAAAACTCAATTTGTTTCAAAACTGACCTGGTTTTGCTGATTGTTGGGGTGGGAAAAAGGAAACACTTGGGTTTATAATGTGTTTTAAACAGGTTTGGCTGCAAAAGGTAAGAGAGTTTCACTTCCAGGGCAGAGTAGGTAAAGAATAACATGGGAGAGAGAGGAGGGAAGAATTTTAAACTCCTAAACATCTGCAGAATTCCAGGCTTCCCTCAAGCCTGCACAGAATCCTCATGGGAATTCCCAGGGAATTGTTTTCCACGTGGTCTGTGCTGCTGATGCAGGATTTTTCCTAGTGCAGCATTTCTTGCTCTGGCTGAAGGTCTGCAGCACACCACAAGCTTTCCCTGGATTTTAAGATGTTTGTTTCTTCTGAGAGCTTGGCTGACTCTGTGATGTTTTTTCTTCCTTACAAATGCTTGGAAAGCAGGAATTGAGGGTGGTTGCCACTCCACTGGAAAAGTCTGTAACTTTTTCTAAGCT
Organism: Ifrita kowaldi; assembly: GCA_013398055.1. Classification (NCBI taxonomy): domain Eukaryota; kingdom Metazoa; phylum Chordata; class Aves; order Passeriformes; family Cinclosomatidae; genus Ifrita; species Ifrita kowaldi. The sequence goes on from VZRS01012145.1 coordinate 53,079, forward strand.
TTGTGCAAAACCACGGGGACTTTGTGACAGCAGCAGGGTTAACAATGGGCAGTGGGAATGACCTGTGAGGTATGTGGTGAAGGGAATTCCAGGAGAAATGCCATGGGATACGTGGAGAAGGGATTACCAGAGGCTGGATGACCTTCAGGTGCGTGCTGGAGGGAGTGATACTGCAGTGACACCACTCTGGCCCTGGTGATGTCCCTGTTTGTGACTCAAACCCTTCATTTCCATACAAACTGGCTGCCCCCACCGTTTATGAGGGCAGAACGGGATGTTTGACCACACTCTCAGCTCCACTTCTCCCAGAAGGATAAATCTGGCACTGGAAGTTCCTCATGAAGAGGAGGAGAACGTGACCACTTTACAGACAAGTTGAGAGCTGCTCTTTTCTCCTCCCAAATCTGCATCTCAGGAACACTTCATGTAGCAGTGTACACTTGTATTTTGTAGGTCCAGAACCAGCTGGAAGGAAAGGTTTATTTTCTGTCAGATTTCTGTATTTTTTTATGCAACAAAGCTTTAAATCCTTGTTGTCTTGCCCAGCCAGATAATGGAGGGCACTGTTACCTCCCCACCAGGGGAATGTAATCCTTCGTGTCCCACTGGAGCTGGGAGCAGCTTTTTAAGGGAGGAAAAGGGGTTGCTGTACTGCAGCCAGTCATGCTGCAGTGTTGTGTGGGATTTTTAGATTTATTGAAGCTTTTAAGAAAGGTCACCCACCCAAACAGCCCAGGCAGAGCACGGGGTACCTGAAAATTGCCCCCAGCTGTATTGAATCCACAGGGAAATTAAATTGGAAAGGCTCTGAAATGCAGGTGTGTTGCATCCTTAATCCAAGAGCTCTCCTAGAGGAGGTAAGCAGAACTTCAGAGCAGTTGGAGGAGAAGTTTCCTGTGGGTCTGGGTGTTGTGTCCTGTCTCCATCTGGACATGGTTTGAATCCAAGGCTCTGGACAGATTTTCCCCAGTTTGTGTGGGAGGAGCAGGAGGTTGGTGTCACCACCCCAACCTTCCTGAGCCCTCATCCCCTGAGAGTCCCCGTGAAGTCAGTGAGCCATTGCCGTCTGTGGGGACGGAAAATAAGGAGAAAATTCCTGCTTTATGTCCCCCCAGCTGAATTCCCCTGTACAGCGTGTATTTATTGCACAAGCTGTGGCTGCAGGAGGCACCGAGCCCCGAGCCAAGGTCTGGGAGGGCTGAGGCACCAATGTCCC
>VZRS01012146.1:0-167397 GCA_013398055.1 Ifrita kowaldi
TCTAACAACGAAGCATCTACAAAATACTAAATGATAAACTATCTCCCTTATATAGTACTCTGTAATCATAACAGATTTTGTTAAAAAGAAAACATTTTCTTTTTTTCTTTTTCCGTCTCATTATGGAAAAAGTGCAATCTCACTCCTAAATGTCAGTAGCATAGTTTAAAAAGAGATAGCATGATTAAAAAAAATATATTCCACAACTTAATGACATTAGACTTTTGCTACTGACTCCTGTGCTATCACAGAAGTTAATTCAGGAAATATGTTCTAGTTTAAACCACTCAGTAACTGAAAGCTATTAAGTCTGGGTTAGGCAGAAAACTGTCAGATATAATTTAGATAAAGCTGATTCTTCATTGATGAGAGGTAGCTACATTAGAAGCAACTCAGGCGTCAGTCAGTCCTGTTTTCTATGGTGCATTTAACAAAATTATAACAACCATAGCAATTAATCCTGAATCATTAAAAAGTTGATGACTTAGTTTTTTTAAATATCAGCAAGTATATACATGCTAATTTAAAGAATAAATATAGAATTACTAGACAAACAACTGCAGAAATCAAGATCCACATTTCTCATGTATACGTACAAATTGACATCTGATATTACAAAGGAATATTTGCTTTGGAAATAACACTAGGACAAACCTTTTATGCAGTTTCTATATGTTTTTACTACTTATCTTAGCCAAACTCAAATTAAGTGAATTCATACAAAATAAGGAAGTGAGAATTCTCAGACAAAATTAATAATTTAACTACTATTTTTTCCTCTTAAGTATATATTTTTGTTGGACACATAAGACCAAATTAGCATTTTTTTTCTTTTAAATATTTTGTCAATCTTGTTTGTCAATCAAAGTCTTAAAATTGCCATTTCGCTGTTCTGTTTAATAGCTCGAGCTGCTAAAAGTATCAGAAACATTTCTAATCCTGTGAGGAATTCTGGAGGTCTCTCACAGCACACAGGAATGAAAAATGCACAACAGTAATTACCTGTGGAACTGACCCCGTGCAGTAGATAAATAGCAAATTACAAAGCCAGGTCCAAGCAACACAGTCTAGCAGATAAAAAGCACATGGTTTACTCAAATATGACAATTACCATACATTGATTCACTATATGACTGATCTTATATCTAGTTAAAGAATTTTGGATTTCAAGCAATAAGGAAAGCGAATAATTACATTATTAAAATATAAAGATGTTTAAAACCCTTAAATTCTACTTTGGAATGTCACATTTAGTATCCAAAACTCATCTTTACAGCTTCTGATGTAAAGTGATCTAAAGGCATTTCAATTTTAGAGTGAAATGAGATGTCATCTATAGATCTTTAGTATCAGCAAGAATCAATGAAGTGGTAATTTGCAGTAATAGGCAAAACCTAAATATGGCACACCTGGGAAAGAAGCAGCTCTGAGGTTTAGAGCAGACTCATCCCAACTGTCTTTACTCCAACAAAGGCTGCATTAAGCCAAGCTCTCTCACTCCGTTAAAGTTTTAGCATGCAATAAAATTAATGTTCCTCTACATATTGATTTTTCACTTCATAAAAACTAAGACTCTGCAAAAGAAAATTTCATCCCATTGCAAGTTTTCATATTTGTTTCTTTCTTTGGCCTAATTTCAACTGGCAACCAAAGTGCTTCACATCCAAGGCTGTCCCAATGTCACTGATCCCCCAGTCCAGATGAAGCAATGCATTGCAACAGCCACGTCATTGTCACAAGAAAAACCCAACAGCAAAACTCCTGCTTTTAGAGACACAAAGTCAGTCTAAACGTACATTTATCTATATACAATGGATAGCTTCACTGGCCTCCAGTAAGGAGTTCCCCACTCCAGTTTAACAGCAATGTTTTTCAATTACCTATTGGAAAGGAAAAAGTCATAACTCACACAGACAGAAAAGCTGGTTCTTGTCTTGAACAATACTGAATTATTCTATCTGTTTTGAAGAATTTTGGAATGCAAAACGGGATAAGAAAGTAAAAATAGGATATTAAGTCTGGAGTATCAGCAAAGAAACCAAATAACTACAATAAATTCAGACATGATGCCTTGAGATGAAAGACATCCCACAACTAAACATAAGTAGTTGAGATCATTCTTAGAAAGACTTCTTAAGTGGAGGGTACATATAGGAACAAAATAAGACCTAGTGATCTCTACATCTGTTGTAAAAGACATGGAGAGTTATTGATCTCACTTTGGTATTTTCAAATACAAGCTGCTTTGTAATGAAATTTAGCCATTATAAAAATATACAAAAATATTTAATTGGTTTGAATTTTATCATGCTTGCCCCAAACTATGTTTATTAAAAATTATTTCCTCTCTCTTAATCTTCTACGTAATTATTTTTATGATATAAATATTCTGTCAAGAAATCCATAATATAATTTCTCTTACTATCTTTGCAAAACTCCATTTTTTGAGCATTTGCTTGGCTCCTACTGAGTTTCTGTGGCCTGTTTTTTCCATTTGAATCCTAGAGAAAGGTGAACCTTAGAACTACATAGATTTAATATTTTAGATTTCATGTTAGATTTCACATTAGATTTCATATTTTTCTTCCTCTGTATAACTCTTTATGACAAAGCATTTAGCATTGATTTTTATAAAAGCTAGACCAGTAATAATATAATTAGGAATGCTTAAAATTATAGGCATCTTAGAAACAATTTGCAGAGCAAATTGGAAGCAAGTATTATTTCTATGCTACAGATTCAAAATTTAAAGGTATGAATTAATTAAGGCACGAACAATAGCTGGCACATCACACCGAGTATAAGGAACTTTGACCAATGCTCTAAGTCTGCTGAGCATGGTAGCAATAATGCAGGTGGTCACTGAATTCTTATTCCCTCTGGCTCAGCCTCTGTTACAACCACTGCTAGAAATATGAAATCAAAATAGTATGACCAGACCTTTGAAAAAATAGACAAAGCTTTTCACCACTTCCATAAAGCAAAATATGCTTCTCAGTGGCACATCCGTATTTATCAGTGTTATCAACCTTAAGAATTTTGTTCAGTTGCCATAGAACAAAATTTATTGGTTTGTGCTCAAATAATGTGGCACTGTGTTTCACAATTCAATTTCTTAGCACCATCTGAACAGAAACCTTTCTTTCTTTGTTTAGTACAAAATTTTTTTGTCAGACTCTTCTTCTTATCAGTCTCTTGTTTAATTGCTTTTGTCTTTAGCAACCACAGCATTCAGTTTTTTAATTATATGTTTGGGTAGGCCCTAAATCACTGCAACAGACATGGACAGGACAACCATCACTTGCTTCCATGGTAAAGAAGAACTGACTGTGGCTAAACACTGTCATCTGTAGAATTTACATAAACACATTAATTAGCCTTCCTTTGTTTCTCTTCAAAACCCTATTAAAACACCAGACACAGCTGTCTCTACAAAAGATTAAATTCATGTCCTTTCTAATTCATGATGTCACCCCAGTCACAAGCAATTTCCAGTAGTTTTATTTTCAAAGGAAAGACAACTAATGAAAACACCACTATAAAATTTTACGTGTGGAAGTTGTGCAGACATTCTACAAAAAAATTTAATATTCTTTTGAGACCTCTTTCCCATAGCAATGGGCAAAGAAACACAGGCCAGCATTCCTGAAGCTAAATCAAACTTCATTTCCAATAAAATAAGCAGTTATTATGACACAAGCTGAGAGCTTTTCCTTCTATTAGAATATTGCTTTCTCATGTACTGGGCTGGTTTTGCCTGGGATAGAGCTAACTTTCTCCACAGTAGCTGGTGTGGAGCTGTGTTTAGGATTTGTGCTGGAAACAGTGCTGATAACACAGGGATATTTCAGCTGTTGGTAAGCAGAGCTTACCCAGAGTCAAGGCCTTTTGTGCCTCTCACCCCACCCCAGCAGTGGGGAGGCTGGGGATGCACATGGAGGGGACACAGCCAGGACACCTGACCCCAACTGACCACAGGGTTATCCCAGACCATGTGGTGCTGTGCTCAGCATATAGAGCTGAGGGAAGAAGGAGGAAGGTGGAGACATTCAGAGTGATGGCATTTGTCTTCTGCAGTCCCTGTCATTGCATGGTGGAGCCCTGGGGATGGCTGAACACCTGCCTGCCAATGAGCAGTGGTGAATTAATCCCTTAGGGTTTTTGCTTGCATGCATGGTCTTCCCTTTATCTGTAAACTGCATTTATCTCACCTCATGAGTTTTCTCACCTTTACCCATCTGATTCTCTCCCTCATCCCACTGAGAGGGAAGTGAGCAAGCAGTTATGTGGGGCTGAGCTGCCCCTGGGGTTATAATGACACAAACACATAACAAAATTAATTTACAGGGTAACACTTAAGGATGAGCCAAATCATTGGGGCTTTACTTTTTCTGATAGAGATGATCAGTACTTGCAGAATACGTTGTGGAAATGTATCATATTCAAAGCATCACATGAATTTATGGAATAAAGTAAATGGGTTGATGTGATGGTCAAAAGCGCCTTTCAGAGACTGAGAATGAAAATTTCCCAATCTGAAGAGCAATAGTAACACTAGAAGAGGAAAAATAAGTAAAATTATAAGATCTTGAATTAGAAAATAATGACAAAATTGAATTGTTTTATTGCTACCGCCACAGTCATTACACACATATCTAGTGTTGCAACAGATGAGGACAAAAGGAAAAGGACAAAGACCAAGTAGAAAGTCCAGCATCAAGAGACTGAAAACACTTTTTCTAATAAAGCCCATATCTATTACACTGTATTGAAATCCATATAATTACCTTTATTCCTTACTTAATATTAATGAAAATACTATAGTTACAATTAAATGCCACTTTAATTGTAAGAGCATTTGTGATCACAGATTGAAAATTTAAAATGTTAGAAAAACACTGTGAACAGTCACTTTTTCACCTATTTCAGCATAATACTCTTTTTAATAGAAACAAGCAACAGAGTATTCACGAGTGAGAAACAGGATTAAAACAAATTTTATTAACGAACTATTAACTGCATTTGTGGCATAACATAGTTTTAGCTTTTTAATCTAATGACCCAAAATCTCTTTAACAATCAGTAGTGACAGGCACAGTACTGACAACACCTACAAAACAAATGCTGAACACTACACAAATATTATTCGGGTTAAATTTTTCCCAAGACCGGATCTCAAGTCTCTGTCCACAGAGAGTTATAGTATCACTTCTTTGCTTATAAAAAAACCCCCTTAAAATGCATATAAAAGATTTGTTATACTAAATAAAAACATAATAATCAATATTATTTTTTATCCTCACTATGGAATTTTGAGTTAAGACTGTCTCTGTCTAACCTCCAGAGACTCGATATTGGCCAGCATTGATGTTTAATTAAACAATTACCTCAAAGGATTTGAATACTTAACGTAAACCAATGCTCATCATAAACTAACCTCACTGTGCTGCCAAAATATATTTTGAATACAGAAAGACAGCTTTACTAAAATACTAATTTTACAAATTTAAATGCATTAAATTAGCAAGACGAAAAAAATTACAACAGCCTTGGTCACCCAGCCCCATTATACCTACACATTCATATTTTAAATTACTAACTAGTAATAGATGGCCATTACTCTGTAACCACTGAGGTCCAGAATGAAAACTACGGCCCGTGAACTAAGTAAAGAAAGCATGAAAGGCTGTGAGATAAAGAATCTGCCTTCAAAAGACTCCTAAATGCATGTAGATTTGTAGCAGTAACTGCATTAAGCAAACCCATCAGCTGCAGAGAAAGCAGGTGAATGTAAGAGTAGGCTATTGCCCATGACAGGAAATCTTAGCAATCTGCTCTAACTGGCCATGCTTCAGCAAAGCATTTAAGGATGGTGCTAAAGGGCTTGGAATAGGGCTTGGCTAGGAATACCTTCTTGAACTGAGCCTAAGGGACTTGTGGAGTTCAGGCCAGATAAAAACATGCATTATTCCTTTTCTGTGCACAAAACTATTCAAATACAGAGTGCTCAGAGAACTGATGCATTCAACTTCCTTACTATTTAAGAGAAACAAGAACAGGATGTATTTAACAACTATAAATATATAACATTTTCATATGTATTGAAAGTCATATCTGAAGTTGACTATAAACATACTGGATACACTCTTCTCTGCAAAGGTGGCTGATAAAGGCACAATTAGGCTTATTGGAAGGAGCATATATTTACAAAAATGAGTGTGAGAAGCATATTTTTATTATAAATAAAACCTTAGAGTATGTATGCTTTGGCTGAAACTTTGAAATTTAGAAAAGCACGCAAAGCATCTTTATTTTTGTAAGGAAATTTTTAGAGGAATTTATGTATTTCGTACATTTATTCTTTAAACTGGTAATTTCTCTGAACGCAACAGTCCACATGCCTGTGGGAGGAAGCCATTTAGTGAACACTACTATGTCATCTTTCTTCTAAAAGAAAAATGCTGACACCTCTGTCACCAATGGTAAAAAATATTTATATATCTATAAAAAATACTTATTTTTATGTATAAGGTGTAACCAAATCAAACAAGCAGAAGATACCCAAAGGAACATGCTCTTCCATCTATTTTTAGTGTAATTTATTACTTAGTGTTATTAATTATTAAAGAAAACACATATGCTTTTTGTCTTGTAAGTTGTATAAATGCTATGAAGTACTGAACAAATCGAATATTTTTATTTGTTTACAGCCCTTAAAGAAGACTACATTTCTCACTATAGATATCCTCGTACAGCCTGACTCTTGGGGCTTTGAAGGCTTCAGGGTGGAATTACTGCAATATACAACTTTCACTCAGAAAATCTGTCCTTTATACCTTAGGAAATAAACCCCAGCATCACTAAGTATTAGTAATTATATCCAATTTCTTTCCTCCATGAAAGATGCATGTTTCTAGTTCCTCCCAATTCACCTCTAACCTCTAGCATTTCTAGTATAGGGTGGGGGGAGATTAAAATTTTTAAAGTCAGAAAGAAAGAGCCTTTTTATTTCTATCTAATTTCCAGCTTTCAGAATTATGTATTTTATATATTCCACATGACAAAAAGATCAAGCTGTTTCACAGTACTAGGACAAAGAACCCAGCCAGCACATTTACTGATTAATCTAGAATCTTACTCCCAGATGGTTATTGTCCCTCATTTCTACAAAACAAGATATCATTGCCAGCAAATACACATTTGTTCTTCTGCTAACATTGTTCCACAGCTTAAACAGACATTCTCGCTCTGCCAGTGAACTTCTATTTGAGTAGAATAAAAAGACAGTACAATTTCTTTATTCTACAAGGATAGGTAATAATTCTTAATAATACCTCAGACAGAATCTTTATTTCCTCAGTTCTAGATACCCATCTTGTACTTCTTCCTCTTAGAATTCCTGTTTCCATCATATGTGACCCAAACTACAAACAGAATTTCAGATGAAATCCCAGCAGTACCATGTACATTGCTTTTAATATTTTCTTCCCACTTCTAAAAGTGCTGTAATACACCCTGATATGTCTTTACACTTGTCTTTTTTCATTGCCATGTCACATTTATGGCTTTAGCCACCCTGAGACTAATAAAGCCAAACCTCTCTCTTCCTCTGACACTTTCAATTATAACTCCCAGCTTATAACAGAAAAATCGTATTAGTTCCTAATTAGACTTTGTACTACACACTTTTGTTTCACTCACCCTTCCTTCTCTGACTTTTTAATCTTTCACATCTTTTTCTATCACCTGGTTTTCCAGCCTTTATTTTTGTACTCAGAGAAATATTTCCTATTGCCTCCAAATTAGGCCACATTTAGTATGCATTTCAGTAGCACTGATCTGAATTAAACTAATTCAAGAACGAGAAAAAATGTGGCTCCACATTGGCTCCCCTATCCAGTTTATCATACAAGTCCTGCCAACACTCAACACGAGGGTGAAAACAAGCCCAGAAGGGAGGATGCGCTTCTTTAAACCGATGTAACACACAGACACATCAACCTGCTCCAGAGGCATTAGCCAGTAGTCCTTCACTAGCCTCAGCCTGTCTAACAGCTGATTGCCATCATCTTCTCTTTGCTATTAGCCTTTATCTTTTCCTGGCTGCAGCACTTGTTCGATCCATCACTCATTGCACTGCTTCAGGATGCTAAGAAAGTAGATCATCATTCACCTGTTGCCACTATCCTGACACGCCTAAGCAAAGGGTCAGAGAGAACAGCTCACGGAGGGGGTGGGAATGCAGCTGCTGATGGCAGAAGGTTGAAAAAACTGCAGCCAGGAAGTTAATCTGCAAAGGTTGCTTTACAGCCCAGTACCAGACTGGTAAGAGCTTGCTGCTCTCAAAAGGACCACATCATTTTCACCCTTTTCCTTTCTGTGTTATTACTGTTCCTCTTCCCTGCTCCCAGCCATGCACTCCTGCTCTGGGCACTGCTCAGTCCCTCTGTGAACTGCCTGCACCCACCTCAGAGCCAAGGACTGCCTGAGACACCAGGAGTGACTGCACGCACAGATGCTGTCCATGGGAACACTCAGCAGGGAGAGAGCCATGGGGGCAGAACCATGCAGCTCTTTTCTTTTCCATCTCTTCTCCTTTCAGTTGTTTTATCAATGGATTGTACTACAAACTAAGTAGCATCAATAATGAACAACTAAGCAACAAATTTGAGTTGATTTTCATACACCAAGTCACTGCTACTCAGTGTAAAAAAACAACATACCAATTTAAATGTTCAAAAGGTATTTAGGACTTGGGAAGATTTAAATTATTCTCTCAGCCAGAATCCACAATATGAGCTTATGGTAATTGTGATTGCCCAGTGGGTCAATTAGGAAAGTTCAGGGAAAAATATGCCTTTCCTTCAGACAAAGAGAAGAAATATACTGGGACACCACTCTGCAGCACTGAAATAGGCATTCATCATCTTGCCATGTTAGAGTGCAGGCATACTTGCTGATATAGCAATATATCATTCAATAAAGTCTCTTGTCCAAATATTTATGACTTAATTACTTACTTGTATAAAGACAAACTTCTGCTTTAAAAAATCATGAAAGTTTAATGAGGACAGAAGGCAGTAGAGTGAGACTTGTGAAACAAACTCTATCTCCAAGGTAGCAGCTGAGAAAACGTCCCACAGTTATTACATGACTTGAGGATGGAAAACAGGTTCTGACACAATTAACCTTTTGGCAATACAGAAAAGTTATTAAAAAGACTAACTGGTGTTTTCTTGAAGGCCAAAATTTGTACACCTTGCAAATTCACTCAAAATCAGCATTACTTCAAAACTGAGGAACACACAAGGAGCAGTTACAATTAACTTCTATTTTCAAAAGAAGTACTAGAGGTACCAGAACACATTCTTAGTCTGGATGTCAATTTTCTTTGTTTGGAATAAATGAGAAAAAACAGATAATGCATGCCAAATACTAGCATAGGAAACAGACAACAGATGAAACAGTAATAAGGCAGAAGGTAAGGCACATAACTTCTATGAGTAGCAAGGTAACAGTTAGTACCTGGCAGATAAATTTATTGTGGTCTTAATCAAGTCTCCTGTTACTGTTGTGAAACTGTGAAATGGATTCCAGGATTAAGACTTAACAAATTTATCTCTTCCTGAGCCACTTTACATGCTTTTGAAAAGATATATTTTTATTTCTGTTTCAGTGGCATGCACCTTACTATTGCTGTTGTAGGTAATTGTACAAATAGCAATCAAGGGCAGTTTTAATCAAAATGTTGCTGTTCTTCCATTGCAATTTAAAATATTTTCAGAGCTTTTGCTAATTTAACACTCTAGCTAAGTACTGGGATCATCTCATCTGCAGATACACTTACATCGTCTGAAACAAAGTTCAGTAGAAATTCATATGTGCACACACACACGGATGCACACATACAAAAAACAGCAGGACAGAAACAGCATTACAGCAAATGCCATCCAGGATCATATACAGAAAATTAAATGTTAATGAGTTGTAGATCTCAACTTATTTCTTCTGTTCCTCTTTCTAAAATACATTTGTACTAATATTTCTTAAACCTAGAGGTGAATTTCTGATCACACTGAAATCAGTAATTCACAAATTCTCTTCAACAAAACCAACAGTTTGCCTGGTATTTTACTTATGTATGTCCCTCAGTTTTATATGTACCTCACTATGTTTTTTTCTCTTTGGTTTATGGGTAATTTGGTTTCCTAGTATATAAATAGAGTTTACAATAGGCCCTGGAAAAGTGACCATAGCATATGCAGTAATTGCTACCATGAAAACCACCATTTCAGATTTTTCATGGTTTCAAGAAAAGCAGTAGTAAATTTATCTTTCTACTATTTTGGTTTTGAATCATGTAAAACATCTTACTACAACATCTGTCTCATTCCCTACAAGTATGTTTGGGAATGATTTGTCAACGAAAGTGGGAATGATTCTATGATTCCTTGAGATGTTATCAACAAATAACTGCAAATGAACTTCCAATTAAGCCCCATGATGCTGATGCTAAATGTCTCATTTCCACAAGCTCTTCAGAGAGCCAGTGCATTATCCCACTGAACTACTGAAATACAGAATTACATGGTATTAAAGGTGAGTTATGTGTTTATAGAGCCTATTGAATGCTTTCAAAAATAAAGACCAATAGCACTTCACTGTTTAAAAGCAGTTTCTCTCTTTCTTTAAACCCTTTTAAAAGTCTGTGAAAATTTTAATATGCACAGGGTTTACACGCAGGTAAAATAACAGAAGCATGGTTCTCAGAACAAAAAGATTTTTGTATTATAGAGCTCTCGAATACTAGAGCTCTTCTGAAAGGGCTGATTAATCATACTGTTTAAAGGTTGTGACACATTTATGGCCAAACTAATACAGCCAAAGCTAGTAATTCACAGTTACAAACCTGTGCAAGAGACAGCTCACGTGTTGGGACACTTCGTTTTAAATTCTGGACCTTTTCGGACCCTGTCCATTTCTGGTATTGAACTCACTTAATTGGCATATCTTAACACTTCTGGGTTAAGATATGAAGAGGAAAAACAAAAAGCCTAATTTGTTGTTATTTGATTTGCCTTAAAAATCCTTTGCCACTTAGGTTGACACAGAAGAACGATAGAAACTAAGGAATAGGGATAATAATTCATATTGTACTTCTCCTTAGTCAAGATCATAAACTTTAGATTCACTCTTAAAAAAAAGCAAGCTGCAGAACATTTATTTAAAGCACATAAATAGGTGTTGATCATAAATACACTGAAGATGTCAGACCAATTTTAAATAAATATTTAAACAGGGTTTTAGTAAATTATTAACATGATCTTCAAGCTCTGTAGAACCAAAATTTAGTCAAGGCAGATCATTAGAGGCTTCTCTAAAGAGACAATGGATATTTAGTGCCATCAGCACCCTAGAACCCTTGAAGTGCAGTTCTGCTTGTCATGGGCAAAAAAAAAGCCATACTGGTATGTGCCAAGTAAAAGTTTTTCTCAACAGTTCATTCAAGCCAGAATACTGACCTTTCAATTTATTTGCCTTACAAGCTTCCAAAGCATTTACCCATGAAAAATTTATATACCTTGCTCCATCTCTTCTCCACCAAAAAGAAGAAAAATGGACTGCACCCATGATTTTACCTTTCCATGATTTAAACTAAGAAATGGGGTTGCAGCAGCTGACTTCAGGAGCATTGCAGTGAGGAGTAGCTATTGCCTCGGCAGCACTTACCCATAAATGTTTCTCCTGCCTGTCCCATGCACATACTTTATTGGAAAGAAAGGAAATCCATGGAAGCAGAGCCTGTTAAGCAGGTCTTAGGCTGACAGCAACGTCCTAGGGTCAGACTGGCCATGTGTTGGGCCCTACTAAGGCAGACCACCTCAGAGCAGTGTTTAAGCCAAGATTACAGGAGTCTTTGGGCCACAGCCAAAGGAAGGAACAGATTACACACAGACCTGCCTCTGACATCCTTGAAAGTGTGTGATGCATACGACACCTTGAAAGAGGAAGCAGAGGACTGAAATCTGCATCCGTCCCGACAGAAGCTAGCTAAGACAAAGACCCAAGCAGTCAGTGGGGAAGACTTCAGAGAAAAGGAAGATGAACTGCTTTTTCTAAAAATTAGGGGCAGAGCAGGAGAAGGCAATTTCATGTTCTTTGCACAATCACAAAGAGAAGGAAAAAACTGGGCACAGGGAAGATGAATCTGTGGAAAGTGAGATTCAAAGCCTAAGGTAATTTATAATTAGCTCAGTTAGGAATATTCAATTAAAGGCTTTTAAATGCAGTGTAGGCAGCAATGAAGTTTGGCTTCTCTCCAAAATACTCGCACTCATACCCAGAACCAGGATGGTCTCAGGAGAGGTTAGTGAAATTAATGGAATTACTAGAATCTCCTCTCCTGGTCAAAAGTTAGTGCTCCTGCCTGATGTACCAAATTATTCACCATTTAGGTTACTCCTGAGGCACATTTTTAAATAGCAATATTGAGTCTCCTTTATGTTTAGTTCAATATTCTCCATGTGACATAACAGAAGCCAGGACAAAAATATGTGTCCTGAGAGTACAGTTAGGAAAATATGAGAATGTATCAGCAGTTTGATTTCTCCCTCTTCGACCCATGCATTTTAACTTCTTGGGTTTCCAGTTTGAATGTTATTACTATTTCATTAAGGCCATAACTATCTGTGTTCTGGTTCCTGAAAGCCTATTTGGCATAGCATTCGAATTAGCAGTAATGAGAAGAATACGCTCTTCCATCATCAAGTTTGTTACCTTGATGAATATCTCTCTGTAGGAAAATATGAAATGAGTTAATGTAGCTGCCTATTAAAGCCACTTCAGGAGATGGCTGAATATATCAATGGCCTATTAGCTAAAGAAAAATTCAACCTAAGGCCCAAGGAAGAAATACAGATGCATCTAAAAAGTGGATTTATTGCAGCTATTTCTTACAGTACTCGAGAAAAAGTAGGTGTCAGCAAAATTAGGAGTGCTAAAAGATCACACTAAAAAAAGTTAGACAATTTTGGGGCTTTAGGATTCTGCATACAAAATAGTGAGGTTTATATGAAATTTTTGTGCATTTAAGGCTTTTTGCTACTTCCTTATAGCTGAACTTAGATTATCTAAAATAAATTACAAAAAACTCACCCAAACAAACAAACGAAAACCCCAAACAAAGGAAAAAACAACCAGCAGAAGAAGCTGAAGACAGTACCTGACCATCTGAGTGAGGCCTCTATTTAGGGATCAAAGTGGCTGATTGGAACAAAAGTTTGGGTAAAATCTAAGGCCTGACAATTTGTTATAGAGAGTTTTATCAAAAGGATTACTGTTTCCAGAACTATCTAGAAAGGGGAAATCAAAGACTTAAATATGAATATTATGCTCCTTTTTTTTCTTCTGAGCTTTCTGTAGTGCCACTGAACTATTTTTATGCAGAGATAGATAAACCACCACTTTATAACTGCAAGCAAATGTAAAAGATTAAACTCATAGTTGCTTTATTTATACTTACTTGGGTAAATATTGAGAAAAGCTGTTTTAACATTGAAAAATGAGTAATCCCACCAGTTGAGGAGTTAGAAATTCCCACTGTCACAAAAATTCAACATTTTCAAAGAGAGTTTAATAGATTTTAGAACGCACAGATAAGGTTTTGTACAGAAATCTGATAAGTAGGCTTTATCTTTGATAAGCAAAAAAAGACTGGAAAGATCTTCCTAAAATGTTAAGTTTAGCTTCTTCTTCTGTAGGCATGAAGCCAGCTATTTGTAAACACACCTCTTTTATAAATATGCCAATCAGTATCTTTGAAGAGGGGGTATTTTGCTATTGATTTCTTCTGAGTTGTGGTTGGTTTGGATTGCTTTTGCTTTGATTTTCTACCCAAACTATGGAAATTTATCCCAGGATGTGATGACTCACAGGGAAAAAAAAAAAAGCAGACTTAAATTTAATCACAGTCACACACAAATTTTGTTCTTCTTCTACCTTTTTCTCATTGTGTACCAGCAGAACGTATTTATCAGCAGGAACCTTATTTTCCCCCTGACTCTCCTACACTACGCAAGACAAGGTTTTATAAATCCCTCTGTAATGTGGGCTCTGCTGTCATCTGAACAGTATTTAATTGCATGTGTTCCACTTTGACTTCATATGATTTTCAAGCACAAAAAATCACAACTGAATTAATTATTCTAAATGAAGTGGGCAGCTCCTTACTGCTCCTGAACAACTTGGAACCACAATCCTGGTGCATCCTCAGACATATTTGCTTTTTTTCACAGCTGTGCCACCCTGTGAGTTCTTACCTCTTGATCAACCCGTAACACAGAGGTATGTTCTTCTTCTCAGTTATTTCTATTAAGCCCACACTTTAAAGCAGAATTACATTTTATTGGCTCCAAATGACCTTCCATCATCAACTATTTAGACTGTAATCCCATTTCTATTATTAAAGTTCAAACAGCCTTTCTGAATGATATTCCTCTGCTCCTCTGAGCTGCTTATAGTGGGAAAAACACCCTCCTTCTCCCATTCAATCTGTCCTTTGCCTTCTTGTCACAGCGATGTCATCAAAAGATTTACTTGACACAAACAATTATTTATATTATCTACTGCATTTTATATTATACTTTTACCCAATTACCAAATAGTTAAATTACTACCAAATGTTAGTCCCTCTTCTCTGGTAACTAGAATTGCCAATTAAATTATTAACTCTTAATTATTTCTCAGTATCAAATGGTCCTGGTCCTCACCAGGTAAACTCATAGTCTTGTAACAAAACAAATGTTAACTTTCTCTGAAAGTACCTATCCCTGTTATTTTATAAAAAAATATTAATTTCATCTCTTTTATGATAATGCTGATGGGATATAGAGGCTGAATGCATTCTCTTGGAAACACACCAGTTACACCATAAAGGAAATGGTCAGTATTACCAAACACTGAAGATCTTACTTCTTGCTGCAGGCATAAATTAATGGATAATGAATAGCAATGCTTTTAGTGTTCCTTGTGAATGCTTGCAATTCCACAGTAGAAAGCAAACATAGCCACCACAGTACTGAAATAACATAATTGTTCGGAAATATTAAAAATTGATATTTCTTAGCCAAGAAAAATGAGTTCTGATATCTCCATATAATCTAATTTACTTTGCTTCACCCAAAAGTATTCAACTAAGTCAAGACAAGGACATGTCAGCTTCACCACAGCTGTCATTTTCCCACGCATTTAACAGTCAAGGAGTTACAGAAAAAAATCTATAGGGACAGGCTTCTCATTAACTGTGCACACAAACACATACATAAATCCATTTGAGGCATATTAGCTTTAAAAGTAAACTCTTGTCACCCAAAATGGCTCATGAACTATGCAACGTATATTACAAATAATTATTCATCACACATATCAGATAGATAGCAATAACTGATGACTTAAGTCTCTTCATTTCAAAATAAATTGGCATTAACACCCACAAAACAGGGGAAATTGAGTTTCTATAGTATGGGTTTTGTTGTTACACGACCCTACAGACCCAAGGGCTTTGTAACCCTTCAAAATGGGAACTTCCATCTCTGTCGTCAGTTTTCTACCCTGTTTGGCAGAAAAAAATTAACTGATAAACTAATTCTTATACTAGAACATGCTGAACGAGAACATTTATTAGCCAGAAACTTCATTTCCCTACAGATCTCTGGTAATCTTCTGGATTTCTACATTTCTCTGACACGTTGAGCTTTTTTGTGAACAAGTCTCATCTCTGAGGATGCTTTGAAATCAGCTCCAAGTTATTTAAATACTTATACTTAAAAAATACATCCCATCAAACCAGATTCATCTGGCTGTACTAAGGCAACCTTTTGTTTCTAAGCATACCAGCTGAACATACATAATTGGTAATAAAGTACTTATTAATTCAACTGTTTGTCAATACAAGTGTTCGGTCAGCACAGAATATATGTGTTATTCATGTGGGGAAAATGTGCTGATCCAAACATAATGTATGTATAAGTATGGTTCAGTGCATATTTGCAGTCAGGTCTTACACTTCATCAAGGATTTTGGCAAAACAGACTCACTTTCCAAGCAAAGGTTTGATCAGCTGTTGAATGCATAGCCATCCTTGCAGCCTTGTTTTAGCCATAACCATTGGACAGGGATTTCTTTCTATTTTGATCTCATACCATGTTTTGTTTCAGGAAATGAAAATCAGGACTCTTATCTGTTGCTACCTAAATGGTAAACCAGATTTCTCAAATGTCCTTACAATGGACGCATGCAAAGTACAGAATGTAACAACATCTGCCTTCCCTGTCTAATTTATTGATAGTTTTCACATTGCTTTTTGTAGGACCAAAATAATCAAAATGTATACATATATAGACAAATCTCTCAAATATATATAGATACGTACACTTTCATAAGCATGTAATACAATACTCTATATTCCTTAAAGATGGAGTGGTTTTGTGCCTCTTTTGTTTCCTTTGCCTCTTTCTCAGTGCTGTAACGCAATCCTCAGTGTCTGAGCACCAGACTTCAAATGAGAGATCTATTCAAAACATGCACAGACAAAATAAGTGGTTTCCTTAGTAATGGAAACTATGTGAAAGCCTCTGAAACAACTCCTCCTCCAGTAAGTCATGATGTACATGATCCTTTGTACCCTCAACTTCTTGATTTAAAGATAGCTTTACATTTAAATAAAAATATTTAATGTGTACAGTTTTTGGCAGTGAAATTAGAGATAAGAGGGAAGACATTTACTGCACTCCCAGTTACATTGTTTGGGTTTTAATCAGCAATGATGTTGCATGTTCCCGTGACCTTTTAATTAATTTTCTAGATCTGCTAGTTAAAAAAATGAAATTGTATAACTAAACTACTAAGGACTTCACTTAGGTACCCATTACACTCCAATAGTTTAGCGTACTTGATTTAAACTATCATTAGATAACGATATTCTGAACACACACTGCACTTATCCATGCTGTTTCTTGTCATCCCCAAGATAAATTTTGATGGCAAGGGAAAATAAGTGATACTTCTGTCAGTCTCAGAGTAGAAGTAACTAAAAGCAAAAAGACATTCTAGTTCTAATATTTAGCTTAGTGACTCTCAAGTTTTCTAAATCACCAATACAGCTCTTGTGCAAATAGTTATGAAAAGCAGATAACTTAGAATTGCTATTGTTACCCACCCATTTTAATATTAAAACACAATAAAATGCAACAAGAATAGTTTGTTTGGTTTCATCAAAAGAGTTAAGAAATTCAAGTTCTGCCCTTGAGAAATACACTATACATATATGGCATTTATTGCCACAAATGTGGCATTATCAGGGAAGGTGGTTAAATTAAAAAAAAAAATTATTGGGAGAAGAAGGTTCCCTTTCACCAATCACATACTATTCCCACACTACACGGAGTCAACAGAAAAAGGACAAACCTGTTTCAGATAAAAAATCAGTTAATGTTCCATAGAAAGGAAAATATATATGAGAAAAGAAATGGAAAAAGGCTTCTCTATAAGGACAGAAAGTTCAAGACCTATCACCACCCAATTACAACAAATCAACACCAGGATTTAATTTCTAGGCCTTATATTCAAATCATTACTGCCACTATTTTCTTCGTCAGCCTTAGATACAGATTAGCTCCAAGAGCTATGACACTGACTGCTATATTCCATGCACATTCTGGGTCCCACAAACAAGCAGATCCTTAAGAAATCAACAAGGGCATCTCAGTCTTAAAGATTCACCATTGAGAAGGTCCCAGCAAGTTATATCCAATTACCAAAGGCTACAAAACCTGAGATATCACCACAACTAAGACATAAACTTACTGAGATTAAATCAATTTTTAAACGCATACACTGAGCTTGAAAATTGCTTTGCAGATATTTCATCTGCCTTATCCAGCTGCATATAAAGATTCTCTAGCTGCTTTTCACTACTCCGTCTTCATTAAGAATCCCATGTGACACAGCAAGGTTGTGGTTGCTATGTGTGACTCACTTCCAGCCTTCTGCAGATACTGGTATGCCAGAGATTCCTGCCTATTAAAATAGGGTCAAGGATGAAAATCAGAACTCAGATATCACTTTGTGTTGGACCCAGTAGGGATAAAACTTTTTAAGATTTTTCAGACCTCAAGCCACTCCTGAAGAAGGCTGACTATGGTTCTGGGACCTGTAATGAGGAAAGAGACTATAGCTTTTGCTTGGGATCTCATACTTTTTGTTTCATAGAAAACAGTTGCTACGCGAATAGGCAAATTTTCTGGAATAGGAAATATCTCCTTGATAACCAAGACAAGGTCCTCATCCCGGCTTTTATTCAAACCCATCACATATCACTGATGTAAAGAGCCTGTACTATAAGAGCCTGTACTATACTTTACATAGTAAAGAGCCTGTACTATAAGGCTTTTTACTATGTAGTTCCAGATTTTGCCAAGTCATATAGCACCTACTACCTACATAGCATTTAATGAAGTAAATGGGGCTTTGCGTAGATGTGAATTTTTCCTTATGTGAAATTCTTTACAGATTTGTTTCCATCTGCTTTTGTTCTATCATATCAACACTAACTCTCATATCTGATAAAAGAAATTTCATAGCAGGTTAAGTAATCTGATGTAGCATTTTTCATTATGAAGTGCAACTCTAGAAATTTGAATTCATTGTTGGCAACAAGCCTTTCATCTTCAAAAAAGACAAAGAACAAGAGCCAGAAATGTTAGTTTTGTTTATCACTGAAAAAAATTATTCAATTTTGGGAAGATACATATTAAGAAAAATTACTCCTTGTCTGTATGGAAACATAGCCCTTTTAGGAAAATGCCAATAGTCTGGCCATAATGTCTAAAAATGCACATGACAATGTCAGGTTGATGACATTGCAATGAAAATTATGGCAAAGCAAGTTTACATGAAGTGGTGGCTCTTTTTTCTCTCTTCCAGGCAAATCCCACAATGACAAGCACCTATAATTAATAAGTCAATTAATAAATTAACCACATGACAAAATGACACCACCACACAGATTTCTTTGAAACTGACCTTCACTCAGAAAGGAATACCTCTCCACAACCCACACGGAAGATACAATAAGAGTGTGCTTTGCAGAACTGGTGAGAATTAATCTGTCAAATAAACACCAGCTCATCTCTTTTTTTACTCTACAGGCTACAAGAAAGTGAGAAAAGCCATCACTGAGCCTCCTCCTGGCAGTCATGATACCTCAGAAACCAGGACAGGAGCACGTGTAGCCATAAGAGATAAAGCTGTTCCAAAAGTGTTGTCTCTTTTATACGCAGACATAATCTGTATGGAAACACACTTTAAAAGATGTTTTTTAATTGCCAATTTCTGATACAGTGTGTCATCTTAGAATTTAAATCAAATAGTTGTGGGATTTTTACTGTACCTGCATAGTGTTTATTACAGTTTTTAACTGCACTTGCTGCATTCTAAACACAGCTGTGTTCTCACGGCCTAAAAACACTAGAAATGATCACGGTTAATCCTGAACCACAAAAAGGGGTATCAAGGCCCAAGGATGCTCTGCCTTTCCATATAATGAAAAAGAGGAAAAAGTTTTGAAATCATCTTCCAATTCTGAGAAAAATGCAGACACAGAATCATTGTATTTTAATAACTAAGGCGTTTATGGATTGTGTTTATTGTCCATTACAAACAAATAATTACTTAGTTTATTTAATGTGCACTCAGTAATCAGATAAAATGTATGCTAAATAAATTGCTGGAGTTAGCCTGCATTAATTTCGTTGTCTCTCTATCAGTCTGAGAGAATTTTTTTCTATTCTGTAACCTATTAAGCTATATATATTATTTTCATAAAATAGATTACATTGCTATTTTAAACCCACCAAGTATGCTAGTGAAATCAGCAGAAAAATAACATAATGAACTTTAATAATCATAATTGTTTTGGTTATAAAAGATACTTTTCTCCTGCAGAGAGTTTGAAAAAAATATTCTTTAGCATAACCTAAATTATAAAATTCAATTATTTCACCCTTTTTTATGAAACAGAACTTTATTATGATATAATAACATTTTAACTAATATGTAAATGTATGCCTATCTAGGAAGTACTTTAATTGCATATATAGTCTATCATAAGAACTCACTTTCTTTATGCAAGTATACTTTAGTTGATTTAATTACCTAGCCCTCTAATTACACAGTCCATACCAATCAACCAAAATGAAGCACTTCTATAATCTAAATTTCACATGTCAAATCACTGAATATGTTTTTGCATGATTCTCATATTAATTAGAAAGCCAGATTTTGAATGAATGACAGTGAGTTCATGAGGAGGTTAGGGGCAAAACCCAAGAAAGACTTCACACAGGGCAATGCTAGTCCCTATCCATTTACCTTTCTCCAGATCATCTGTTTCTCCACTGGATGAGATATGAGAAATAGCAGTATGTAGTTGTCTTTAAAAGATTATTTTCAACTTTGCCCAAACTTTTTGAAATTTTCTTCTCTTTTACTCCGCCCACAATCCCACCCCTGTAGCACAGGTTAATATTTTTGCCAGGGAGAGGTAGGAGATGGCTGAGATCAGGAAGGATTTCCATTTTTCTTGCAGGGGCTACAATGGCAAGAAGTCTTACTCTTCTGGCTTTGGGTTGTGTTTACTTAAAACATCTGGAGCTTTATCCCATCCAGCACAGGACATCATGTTGTGCAGCAGGGAAGGCTTATAGGTTCACTTGGAAGTTTAAAATGGCTTGAATTCGCAGCTCATGGCGATGAACATTACATACATCAGAGGCTCCAACAGCCACCTCGTGCGGGCAAAGGAGGAACAAGGTTTCACCAATGAGCCCCCGAGGCTACAGAAAGATAATGTGGCATCTTTCGGATCTTAGTTTTCCCTGTCCCAACCTCAGGCAAGAAGACCTGAAAGGTAACTAAAGATGGGCTAGCCCCTACTTTTTTGTTATAACTCTCTAACTCACATTAGAAAAAAATTTGAATATCCATAACAAGAGAATGAGAGAAAATGAAAAGGCCACTTGGCTTCCCCTGGCCTAGAGTACCTCACCTATTTGTATGTATCAGTCACTTAAATGCTATTATTTCATCGGTGAAACAGTCTCACTCAGTTGGGTGAGTGAAAAATGAACAGCACATATCTTTGAACAAAATTAACACTTTGTTCACTGTAGTTAGCTTAAATGCAGTATTCAAAAATTTGAGGCAGAGGGAAAATACTGCTTTAATAGAGCCACAGTGTAAGTACTGGTGAGTCTAACAGGAGTAGTTCTGTAAAATTTGCCCTAACCAATTATAACAACCTGAAATTTATTCAGAAAGGTGGCATTAATTTAATTCACTTTTCATAATAAGTGATTTTATGAAAAATAAAATTATTTTCTTACCAAATAAAAAAAATTATGCAGTCCAAGATCTCAGACTCAAAGTGAATGGAGATGAAATTCAGTATTCATAAAATAGCAACCATTTTACTGTAAAATTTTGGTGCTACTGCTGTTGCAAAAAGTACACTAACTCACACCGTTTGCTAATCTTCAGAAATCTTCCATACTCTTACTAGACAGGGCTATGAGCCTTTCTTCAAAGCAGATGTGAAAGGAGAACCACATCTCACTTTAGTCCACTAGAGGGTGGCCTGACTCGCTCAGGGCGGTGGGACTGAGTTCACGCAAGAGATCCAACATTTTCTTCATTTTGACCTGTTGATAATCAATTCTTTGTGCTTCATTATTAATAATCTCCTGTTATAAAGTAATTTCTTTTAAATAAACAGTATTTATGATTAAAAAACCCTTTTTCTAACAACATCTATCTTATTTATTTTTCTGTATATCTAGGAGAAGGGGTGATGATAATCACTAATTATTCTACAATTTTTAAAAACTTCATACTTTGTATGCCCTTTATTCATGGACACAGAATAAATAGGGAAACAATAAATCATTCACCAAAGAGCATGGCATAAAGATAAAAAGAAGAAAGAAATGGAAGGAAAAATCTGGACAGCCTATTGTTTATATAATTGGATGGCCATAAAAGACAGACTCAAGCAGAGGGAGATTGAAAGAAACTGACTTTTTATTTAACCAACCCCTTTCACAGTTTGCTCTGAATTTTTATTTCTCAGGAAGATGTATTATTGCTCTTACTTTCTACTGATAAGCACGGATAGTAAAATGTAATATTTGACAAAATTCGGAAGAGGAAGAATATGTAAAATCTTTTCCTGTCTTAAGCTTAAAAAAAAAAAAAAGCACCAAAACTGGGGGCAAGGAACATTTTTCCTGAATAATTTCATTAACATACAGTATCCTCTGAACTACAGCAGCCTTTGCAGAACTTCAGTGATGTCTAGTAAGTTGTTCTGACTACAGTCAGATAACGGCCCTTAAAAGAAAAAAAAAATTTAAAAAAGGGGGATGGGGGGAGAAAATGTGGACCTCCCAATCTGTTCCGTACAGACAGAAGGCATGCCCTGTAGCTGCCACAAATGGGCAGAGCTATCTGGGAGCGCGCACAGGCTGGTTCGGAGCCCCCGTCCCCGCAGCAGCGGCGGTGTCACGTAACAGGCATCTGCCCACGGCCGGGCGGGCGGGCGCAGCCGCGTACAGTGCGCGGCTCCGGGGCGCGCCGAGCCCCGGCTCCGCTCCGGGCAGCGCAGCGGCCCCGCTAGGAATGACCGCCGAGCAGGCAGCGACGGGCGGGCGGCCGAGCGAGGCACCGCTAACCACCATGGAAACAAGGAGAAATAAGAGCAGCTAGCGAGCATCTCTCTCTCTCTCCCGCCTCCCCCCCCGCCTTTCTCTCTCCGCTGGATTGCGAGCCTCAGACAGCCAGGCAGCAACAGCGCCTGGCAAACGCAAGAGATCTCAGCTGGCAGCACAGAGAGTCTCTCATGTTGTAGGATATCAATAGATACGTCTTTGTATTATAGACTGTTAGACACACACGCGTGCACACCGACTCACGCCCATACATACATGTACGCTGATCTGCTCAGACTCTGGTTTTAATACAAGTATGTCGCTACCTGAACTAAGGATTCAAAATTACTGAGATGCAAGAACTCCTCCAGCTCTGAAACTACTCCTATTATAGGGTAAGTTCCTCTTTATTTTCAATTTTACCCCTACTTTTATCTTAACTTGTAGACTCTTTTCCCTTTCTTCTTTTCGTAAAGTTATTAGTGTATTTTCACATTTTACTTTCTGAACAGAAATGCAAATGCAATTTGCTTTTTATTCCAGAGACAATCTAAATATGCTTGCAATAGTATCAGATTTGTGCATTTGTTAGCTTGAAAGAACATCAAAGGATAAAAAATTATAAAAGGAGAATGTTTCCACTGATGTTTCAGAGACAAAATCAAATTAAACACTTGCTCCGTGTTTTGAAACCAATAAAACAAGATACAGGACAGCCTCCTTTCTTCTCTCCAGTGCTAGGATTAAGGGAAATGCTGTTTATGTCAGGACCTAAAAACCACTGAGCAGTGAGGCTGAATGAGCATATCGCAAACAGTTATTGAATTTCTGCCAGGCTACATCTTAAGGATTTTGGCAAATGACTTCGCTTAAAAACATCCCCTTTCCAGTCAGAAGGGACAGTGTGAATGTCTGATTACTGATGCAGCTGGAACGGACGCGTTAGGTAAAAAGGATCACATTAAGCAGAGGAGTTCTAATCTTCTTTGGTAATTAACAGGATCTCAGCAGGGTGCCTCTATTTACATGTAAGGAGAGTGTTTAAATCCATCACTGTAAAAGCTTTGCCTGTTTTAGTATAGGAAGGCTCAGAACTGTTTGTCTTTGCTTTCCATGTCTTTGTTTTCACATGTCTAACCGGAGTTTTTGCCCAGCACTGCTGTTGAGAAAGAGAACCCAAGACAGGGGGAAGGAGAAGGCAGCAAATGCAGGGGGCTAGAAAAATATCAGTGATTTTCTATTTAACCAATTTAATCAGCTTAAAATTCCAGGCTAGCACTACAGTTGTCTAATGTGCTTGTGCTTATGCATGTCTATGTCATTTCTTCCATGCAGTATAAGAGTACCTCAGTATCCTTTCAGATGGAAACACATTTGGTAAAGTGCATCAGCATGGATCTGTGATTCATGCATCAGTGAAAGACAGAGATAGATTTTACTTTACACCATGAAAAAGACAGGTTAGCCATCTAATGCATGCTTCAAAGTGAAAAAAATACAATCTGCATCTTCCTGTATGCTTTTGTTTGCTTTTTAGAGTACTACATCTGTATTAAAAATACCTCAGTATTTAGATTATTTCTCCTACCCCTTTTTTTCCCTTCAGCCCCCTCACTCCTGTGCACTCTGGAGAGCATCATAAAGATTCTGTTCCTTTGCACCACCATAATTATTTGCTTGTAATTTTAGAGTTACTGTGTTCTGAGAAACAAACACTGTGAAAGAACCATCAACAGATAGCCACTGGCTTTAAGTCTGCCACCTTACCAAAAATGTCAGGAAATGGGTAGCTTAACAATATGTATGGTAAGAAGTCAATTAATTCAGGTGACCTTTGTAAATGGTGACAATAAAACAGCTCTGAGAATATGCCACAGCACTCAACATTCCCTCTGGAAAATGAAGGAGCTTAAGAAGAGGTTTTCTTTTCAGAGTACAAAATGAAAGGTATTGAAGCATTAGCTCCTGCTATTGGCAAGCTTGCTTCCTCTGTTTTAGATGGTCTATGAAACCTGTTTAAAGCAAGCTGACTTATTATATGAAACACAATCTCTGGTCTAATTAATTAAATATTCTGTTTTCATTCACACTGCATGTGCACTTCTTCTGTTAAAACAAGAATTTCCAGCTCCTGGTTTGCATTTTTACAAAATGTGCTATAAAATAAGTAGAGAAAACCTGAGTCTGATCTCTTCATACAATGTGCAAAGGACTGCTCAGAGGAAACTTTTTCTACATGCCTCGGTAGCTGTTTAGCTTTCCTGAATCTTTATCCTTATTCACTTTTAATGTAGAAAATAAGTAAATATTAGTAACTTTACACAAATGCATCTCGGGGTTTGCCACATATACTCTAATGTGCTACTTCAAAATATTATATAGATATGCCAAAGAGCTTCAGAAAAATGAGGCCATTTCAATCATACATGTACAGAGAAATATGCTCTAGATGCAGCATCTCAGTACACAGCATAGACATTCTTAACCAGCAAAGCAGGCAAAATGTATGGTGACTGTATTTTGGTTAATACTCCCTCAAAGCTCCTGCAATAATGTTGTAGTGTCAGACAACGACTGGCTGATGTTGTTATGGTAACCCTGAAGTCCCGCCTTTTAGGGTGGCAGCTCTGAGCATAACATCAGAGCATGCCTGCTTGGAGTACCCTGAAGTGGGTGAGTCCTTCATTTTTGCACCGGAATTAGACCAGATCAACTAAGCAACGTTGCTACCTGTAATGCAGATCAAAAGGATAATGTATAATCTTTGTTAACTGATCAAGATTGAGCATCTTGTGAAAATACTCACATCCTGCTATTCACTTGTAATCACTTGCCCCTTGTCACTAGAAGACAAAACTGTTTGCAAGAGAGAGCCATTTAGGAGTGTTGGAGCCACTTTCTTTGATTCTAGCCCATAACCTTTATTATATTAATAAATGCTCTACCATCAAACCAAAAGCTTTCCTGCTTGGTGACAATCGCTCTTAACTGAAGTTAGACTGGTACTCAATAGCCAAGTTTTGGAGTATTAGAACAATAGAAGAAGATAAGCAGTGGAAAACAAAGAGCTTTTCAACACAAGCTCTATCTACCATTGAAAGAAAAGTCGCCACAGAGACAAAAAAGGAAACCTTTCTTGAACTGTATATAGATGGTTTTAGTGATTCACGCTACATCAATGTTTTAGTTAATTCATATATCCTTTCTTCAGATAGTACTATTAAAAGCTGAAGGAAAACAAAACTCTTGAGAGAGACATCGTCAGAAACTATCTTAACATACTCTTACATGTCAAATTCCACAAACTCTACTTAATATCAAGTAGCAAAAACTGACAATGAAGAAACAATTTCTCATGTAGCACTCATGGAACTATTTTCTGAAATCAAAGGAATACACAATTTCTAAAATTTTTCTGAAGATCAAAAATCAGACAGCTTCTAATTTATTTTTTTAATAGAATTTGCCTTCTACAAGCCCTCATACTACTTTAAAAGCATAATAATTCTCATTCTAACAACACAACAAACAATTAAAATCCTTTACTTTACTGAAAGGAAAATTCCAGTAGAATTTGAGAAGAAACAGTAGTGACACATGTCATTAGAAAGGTCATTAAACACATTAGTATTAAGAGAAAAATCAATACTTCTCATTACAACTATAATGTAACTGTAAAAAGGAATTACTGTTCCTTTTACTTATTCAACTGACCAGTCCACAAACTGTTAAAAACTGTTATTGTGAAATGGTATAGTTCATAAAGAACTTATTTAAATAAACAGTATGACCTTCAGTGTTACACACAAAATCTATAAATTATTTCATCAATTTTTCCACAATAAATTCATATCCTCAACTGAACTGAACCGATAAATGTTTATTACCACGGCACATGGAGCTATACTCATCTGCACCAGAGAAAGATCCAATATGGACGTCAATAAGATTCTTTCGCATTGGGTTCATTGTGAATGTGACACCGTGTGAGAAAAAGCATTTTCATGAGGGCAAAATACAAACTACTTTCACTATTTTGCTTGATCCAATTACCCTCTTCCAACAGGATTTCAAATTCTTTATACATGGAACACCAACCATAATACAAGCTACAAGCATGTCTCACCCCTAGCATTCACCAAACTGCTTACTTTTCTTAAAAGCAACAACAAATGCAGACATTAAAATGAAGGGAAAGTTTCATTTTATAAACACAAATTTATACAGCATATCCTTGAAACAATTATCCTTTATTTAGAAATACTTCTTTTTCACCAAAGATTTATCTCAACTCTCTTTCAACTTGGCCACAAGCAGCAGTGGTCTAATTCAGAGGAAATAAGATCTATGTATTCACATTATTTCCATTCAGTTGTTGTATTTCTGAACTTCATTAAAATATCTGCCCCAAATTTAATGGTAGTTTAACTCTACTGACCTCTGTATTAGAGAAGAAAAGAATTTTTGCCTCTTTTCTGCTCCCAACTCCCACAGTCTCAGTCAAACTGGGAAATGCTTTTTGACAACACTGGCACAAAAGAAATCATTTAGCTTTTCTCTTTCCTGAATAAGCATCTGTATTTAGAGGTAAACACTGCAAAGCAGAACAAAATACTATGGGGAATATTTTTTCAAAATGTCTACTGATTATTAGTATTAGTCCAAGAGTCTTTTAATAGACATTCCTTGTTATGCAAATAGCAACCAGTCTGCCAGGAAATACTTTAGATTCTCTATAACATTTGGAATAAAAAAGGTAAAAACATTAAGTTTAGCTGTACCAAAAATCCCTGGGCATCCAGCTACTAGTATGAAAAAAAAGAAAAATATTTTTTTATAAATTATATGTCTAGGGATCAGACAGTTTCAGAAATTACCTATTTAATAAATTATGGAATAATAAAACAAAATAAGCGTGGTGTAATAGAACACCCAGTGAAGAGCAGTGCTGTGCATTGAGACATTTTTTTTTAAACCGCCATACTACTCAATGCTATAGTATTCTATTATACCATCATCCTGGATAAGAAAAGATGACTCCAAAATCATCTTTAAAAAGGCAACATTACTAGCGCTCTTCTAGTGTGGTGTTGGAAGGCTAAAGGAAACTGGGCTGGTTAGTTTTGTCATGGTGATAAAACGAAAAGTCATTCTTACTTGAGATAGAATGAGAAATATATACCAGATTTGGGAGGCATTTAAATGAGTACAATTATGGGACTCATTCCCTGAATAAGGATAAATACAAATGTCTCTTACTTTACAACAGTAGCATATCTCTGCTGAAAACAGATACGTATGTGTCGCTATTTATATCATATTCGTGTGATTTATTTAGTACCTAAAGGCCTAATAAAATTTTTCATCTTGACAGGAATAATTTTTATGTGAAAACAGAAACTTTTCTCAAAGATTTAAGCTAGTGTCATGGTAGCTATAAACAGAAAGACCGGAGAGAGAGACATTTGTTTCTTCACCCCAAGCTCATTCCTGTTGCCAAGTTCTCTCAAGTCACTGAACTTCCTCTCCCCTCTGGAAAGCAGCTTTCTCTAGAGGTCATGTCAAGCATCAGCAATTTTTGCAGATGACACTTAACAGTGAGCTAATTCACCCAAGTGCAGTACAGTGCAGTGCAGCGTTTCCACCAAAGTGAAGAATTACCTGCTGAGCTCCCCACCCCAAATGGCTCCATGTTGCATGCCATGGCAGGAGCTGAGAGACAGGAGAGCCCACAGTGGTCAAGGCTCACATGGTAGCTGAGTCTTCCAGAATCAACTCTTTTCTGTGTAACAACAGCTTCAAACTCAATGCAATACTAAACTGCTGTCTTTTGTATGAGAGAAATAAATACAGAAAAATACATACAGAAATCAGGCAGTGCTGTAAAAATTCTTCCTCCCTCTGCACAGCAAAAGGATGTTTCTGAAACAATTCAATCAATTAATGAAGTAGAGCATTTTCTCCTGTCAAATTCTAAACAAATAAAAAAAAGTCTTTCAGTATGAAAAATACAATTACAGTAGAGTGGTGTTTCATTACCACTGTAGCTTGAGGGACATTATCTGCAAAACTCCTATTAAATACCACTTCATAACAAAATACAGTTACTTAGGTTATCCTCTAAGCATAACACTAAAAGATTATCCTAGATATACCACATGTATTACACCATTTTGAACATATATTTCTTTTTACATGAGATGTACCATGCTAACTTTCTGAAAGCAAGCTGAGACTCTACACCCTCCATTTCATTACACTCTCACAATACAGTAACTTTACTATTTCATTTTAATAAGTTTGGCCAGTTACTTGCTGGTAAGCCCAATATAAGGCTAAAACTCAACAGCACTTGAGAGAAATGGAATGATTAATAATGATTATACCAGTTTATAGAGGTATCCTTATGAGGTGAGAGAAGACAAAATGAGGCAATTGCAAATATAATGAGCTGTTAAACTAGAAATATTTGTCTGAATAGCAATTTCACCCAGCATGTATAATTCAAGTAACATATTCTTCTGAATGTTGCTTTGATATAGATTATCCAGTCATCAATATTGTGTCAGACAAACACACTTTCAGTCATCTTATTTTTATTGCAAAATAAGAGACAAAAAGGATACTCAGCATGTTATTCCAGGGTTAGACTCCAAACTCTAAGCTCTGGAAACACATAAGGAAAAGTACTCTGTCTTCCAACAGCAGCAGCCAAACTGCTGAGGTCTATTTTTCCTGGGCAGAAAGAAGAGCCGGTCAATCTGAGGAACTGCACAGAAATATTTCAGCATTTCTCACTTCCACCCATGGATAATATGCATGTTGGGACACCCATTATACAAACCCTACACTCCCTCTGATAGGAAGCAATCACCTTGGATATTAGTGCATAGAGTCATTTTGATGAGGCTACTCAAGGCAATGCAGACCCAAGTGCCTTTATTAGGCATCTAAATATTGACTTCAGCAGCTTTCATCTAACAGTAAGCTATAACTAGAATAGATAACTAAAACTACATACAATTTCAAAGATTTAAATGCTGAAATCTTAAATTACCCATATATTGTCCAAATTATTAAGTACATTTAGGATCTCTGGTCATTTCAGTTCAAGCAAGGTATATAGATCCACGTATTTGGAACTTGCATACATGGAGGTCCTGGCCTTCTGTTCCATACTGAAATACCCTTTGCTCTTTTAAGGTTTGGAAAATCCATAAACTTGCTGGTTTTCAAATGTTATTCTTCATTACTGTTCTGACAGCCTCTGAGGTTTACCAAAAATTCACAGAAAGAAACAAAAAATCCCCATTCACCTTAGGTGAATGTGAATAAAGGATTTGTAATCTCTACTTTGTTCTGCATTTGGTTTATATATCAGTTCTTCAAAAAGCATCTTGTGTTAGTATGCCATTATGTCAATCCTACCAACAAACAGGTACAGAAAACATTAAAAAAGGACGGAAAAAATGATAAAAAGTTTAAATAAACAAACAATATCTGTGCCTGACACAAATAAGGCAGGGAAACGATAATACTATGTAGAGACTGTAGACTATCCATTTACAACTACTCAGTGGTAAGCATATAAAAGTTGTGGCATAAATCCACTATACTACTATTTAATCTCTCATGTAGAGGTTAGTCGAACTTTCAAAACATCTGAGAAAATTCTGTGAAAGCAATCTACTCCGTCATTAATTGCAATGTAGATATTTATTTTTACAATAAAGAGTAATCAATGCTCAGGGCTGAGGAAAATGTTCAATTCCATAAAAATTAAATTTGCATTAGCATTGCTTAAAAATAAATTTTTTTTGGCATGTCAAAGTACAGTATTGAATCCACCATGATCTGTGTGTAATGGAATGGTCAAAGAACAAGATTTGTAAGCATAGCAAGTAGTAAGAAACTCCAGTTTGATTTTTACCTTCCATAAGCTGGTCTGGCATAACAGCAGACTTCGCTTTGAGCGGGAGGTTGGACTAGAGAGTTCCTGAGATCCCTTCCATTTGACTATCCCATGATGATCCCCTCAATAGAAAGGCTTGCTTCTCTGCCAACACTGCCTTGGGTAACAATATACAGCACCGCTGTCATCACAGCCTGCTTAGATGTCTTGGTATGACTGCATCAGATGAGAGCAATTTAGATGTTACTAGAGGTGAAGGGCACCCTTCAGTCTGTCTCTGAGCTAGTTGTATGGAGTTGAAAATTCTGAAAAGGCAGACAGTCTGCTGGACTGCTAAAGGATATAAAACTCTATTTGGTCATGAGGCAGTATTTGCTTTGCTGTTACCTACCAAGAGAAGCGTAATTCAATGAAAACCCAGCAGGACACTAAAAATGGTTTAAATGTCCTACTAGCTTGTTTAAAATTTTTAAAATAACACACTATATTTATTCAGTTAACAGAAAGCAACTGTTTTCTAGGAAGAGAGAAGGATTATTCCCTGAAACATTACCATCTCAATTTGTAATCTGTGTCTTTCTGTTCAGCTAGGTGTTCAGTGTTTTCCACAGACCTAGGACTGAATACACTACAGTTTTATACACAGTTTTGAAAATACAGAGTTAGCATGAATTAGTTAGCATAATAACCACTCTGCATTTAGTGCTAAACTTTGGCTTTCACTTCCTAGACTGGTATTTTACTTCATGTACTGGATATACTTAAACTGTTTCACTCTTTTCATGTTATAAACCTGCAATGAGTTTCATGAGAAGTGGTTCTGCTGAGAAAACTTGTCAGTTTGAAGGTATTATTTATTCTGAGTTTCCATAGTTATCTTCAATATCAAGATTACTTACTCCAATATCAAGATTATCAAGATACTCTACCAGAGTAACTTAAGAACACAAACTGCTCACGTAAAGTTGCCTAAAATTGAGTACCTTTTTGCAGATGATAAAATGGACACCATTTTAAGCCCTATTTTTCGACAAAAGACAGCAATATGCAAAGGACAAAAATTATTACCATGCAATAATACTACCTGTAACCTCATGGAAGCCATGGAGTGTAAAGCAGGACAGAAATAAGCTGCATAACTAAATTCCAGCCTTTTACCTAATGTTATCACTGGACAACATAAGACAGCCCTTTCTGTTCTTAGTTCTGCATGTGCATAAAATCATTGTCATGAGATTTACTTAGTACTAAGTTTAAAGGGAGGGTTGGGAAGGCCTTTAAAGTATTTTTCTCACATTAGAACCATCCTGTGCATTCAGATTGCATTTCTATTCTTTAGCATGAGTAAAGGCTGTAATTTGATAATGTTTTCAAAAAACAATTTTCTGGAAAAAGTAAATTATACCGCTGATATTTATGACTGGTATTGTATCAACTCCCTAAGTAAATATTCTAGCACTGGAATACTCTAAACTCAAAAGTATGAAGAATAAAGAAGTTTCAGAAGAAGAATTTCAACAAAATAATAACAATGTAGTATTATAGACCATGTTTATGATCGTTACATCTGCCAGACCAAGTCTGCTTGTTAGCATTCACTGGGGTTAAGTATTTCAAATCAAAATGTTAATGATTCATCATAAAATTATTTCTACTTGTAACAATGATGCATTTCTTATTATGCAGTAATTTGCAGAATTTATTAAAAAACATTCTCCAAAACAAGCACAGAAAGGTTTGCCTTAACAAGAATTCCTGTTCAGTCCTCCTAAATAGGACTCTTATGAGAACAAGAAAATCTTGCCTTTCTAAATACCTGATGGCTTTTAACTCAGACATTCATATTCAAGATAGATGTTTAATGGAATTTGAACAATTACAGGAAGTCATATTTAAGTACAAAGGACAACTTTTAAAATGCAATTTAATTTCTGTTTACCTGCCCTGATAATCACACCCAGCAAACATGATCAGCACTTACAGCAACCACAGCTATATCTTATTGTCAGTAAATCTAGATAGTTTGACGGGACAAAAACCAGTTTAAGCTTAGTAGTTGAATGCTTAAATGCCTTTCTGAGCCATGCAAAGTACAAGTGTATGGGAGATTCAAAATAAAAGATGAAGCAGATCTAATTCATTGTTATGTAAATAGTATAGAGGAAAACCATAACGAACAAATTGAGGATATGAGACTGTATATGATGTTTCTTTCCACACTGCCAATTTACATGTGTTTTATTCTTGGACTTTTTCTGCAAAATGCAAAAACTTGTTACCCTAGCAACTGCCACATGTTACTCAGTTTATTTCTGAGGTACAGAGCAGCCTATAAAAGAATAATATTGTGCACTTCTATTAGGATCTCTCAGCACCACAGAGAATTCAGAACTTCATGTTCCATCATGTGCATGTATTTTCTGAAAGTTTTAAGAAACCATATTAAAGAAAGAGTATTGTACATATTTTGTAAGCTCATTTTCTTTATGGCTTATATGCAAATTAAAAACAAAGATTAGGCGCTGTATGGAGAAAAACGTATACTCTGTCCAACCTGATAGTTGTTTTCTGCACTCTTTTTTTATTACAGTTCTAGTAGACATCTATAGCAAACAAGTAAAGCTTTCAAAACTTCTTTAATGATGTATAGGATATCATCTTCCAAAGTGTAATAGGGCCCTGAGCAACCTGGTATAATGGAAGGTGTCTCTGCCCATGGTGGGAAGGGTTGGAAATAAAATGATCTTTAATGTCCCTTTAAACCCAATTTATTCTATGATTCTACGATAATTCTTTGATACTCATTATGGAGATCTCAAATTCTCATTATCTGTTAAAGGTTAAGGTTTAGTTCAAAGTGAAAATTAAAGCATTTTGCAGTTGCTCATTAATTATATGCCCTCCCTCCCCAAAATGCAGAGCTCTTTGTTACATGTCTAGGCCCTATATAATTTATGAGGAGATGTCTTGCAATAGTAGTACAAAATAACCAGAATGATAAAAAGGGAGTCAACTGAAGTTAGACATTAACGAACACATCTTAAGGAAAACTCTGTCATTCTTTTGCTTTTGAAACCTGGAAAGGAGCCTCTGTGGCCACTGGAGATCCATAGCCCCTGGTCCTAGAGACAGGCCTTTATTCAAGCAGTCTGCAAAAGAACCAAGTTAGGACTCAAAATTTATAGTTTATAGGTCAACATTAAGCATTTTTTTCCCTTCTTCCAGTAATTTTTTTTTTCTGGTTTCTACATGAAAATATTTTTTAATAGAATAGAGGAAAATACTTGGTTACATCCTGACTCCTCATTTCAAATACATTATTTTTCCCATTAAGATAATAAAAATATTTCTATGTTTGTACTTGAAACGGAATAATCAAAAATTAAAAACTCTTTGGATTTAAATAAGCATTTGTATGTTTGAATATTCTTCCTGCCAGCTATTTTCACAAGCGCTAAGCAGTAAATGCTGCTCTGCCTGTTTTACTTATCTCTGCTGACTCTTTTAATATCATCACATACCTGAAAAGAGTACAAAAGCTAAGGAACATCTTAGCAGAAGAAAATAAGCCCTGATACATTTTACCCTATGGTCATCAGGGATGGGGATTTTGGCATGCAGCTAAAACTGCAAAGTATAGCATTAGGTTGACGAGCAAAACACGAGCACATGTACAAGTCCTGGACAGGTTAGAAGTTTTGAACAGGTCTGGCAGCATCCTCTTGGATTGGAAGGGTAAACTAATAGAGGCTAATTCTGTATTTAGGCTTTGGGAAGCATTCAAACTAAAAGTGCCTCAGACATTACTGCTATGAGCATATGCTTCCCTTTGGATTCTTGTGATGCTTGGCTTAATCAAATTACAGAAACACAATAGTGGGGAACATATAAACAGAATTTTTTTGCATTCCCTTGGGACATAATATAGAGTAATCAATTGTAAATTAATTGGGGAAAATTCGTCTTGCATAGCATAGAGAGGCAAAACATTAATTCGGAATAACTTGCTTAATGGCAATTCTAATATGTTACGCATGTATTCAACCTAGTTTTTTATAGTGAAATGCAAAACAATTATCAAGGATGTAAATACTGATAAACTGTAATATTACAAGTAAAAGTAGAGTCAAAGCAATAGATAAAACTTAATTTCTACCAAGAAATATTCAGATTAGTTATTTGAGTGCATCAAATCTTCCATCAACTTATGAGAATTTATAACCAGTTCACTACATTTTGGTACACTGGGTACAGATATGCAAAGCCACTCAACAGCACAGAGGTTTCATGTGGCACAGTCTACCTGTGTGTAAGGCATTCAAGTCAGTGCTAGCTCTCCATATGTCACTTACTTTAGGTCTTATATAAACAATAACTGCTCTAAGTGCACTTTCAAGAGAAACAAATACTGAGCTATTAATGGTATAAGTCTAAAAATAATTCTCTTTATTTTTAAATAAAATCCTGCATGTGGTTTGTCTTAAATTGGTCTAGGTAAAACAGATAAACAGACAAACCAGATAAACAGATAAAATAAGTATATTAAATATATGTGATAAAGGGACAGAAAGATTTTTTTTTAAAGTCACTCTATGGTTAAAGTCCCCAAGCACATCTTCAAGTGAAAGCACAAGTACAAGCACATAAAGTAATAACAGAAAAATATGTTAAAAAAATAACAAGTATTTTGCAGTTTATTTGCCTTAATAAGTAAGTCGCCTTAGTTCGAGACTGAATGTGAGATTCAATAAATGCCATTCTTGCTCTGATTAAATGTCAGGGTCATAGACTTGTTTTTTCAAGATCAGAAAACAATAATTTTGTGTGTATAATGAACCCTCCAGATGATTTGTCTGTGCAATACGTTTCTTAACAATGCAACTTCACAGTCGGTCTCTTAAACTGTAGGTTCTTTACTCTAATATGCTTTGGTTTAATAAAAATTCATTTTTATTTTTAACACTAGAAACAAACTAATGCAAATTTGACCTGATTGTTGACTAGATCTCTGACAGAAGGCAGAGAGGAAAGAGCAGTCAGAAATCTTACCGCATATATGGAAAAATAGTGGCTTGTGACGACTTTTGCTTTTCATACCATTAATGAGGTTTCAGACCCCCTTATTGAAGTTCCTGTCCTCAAATCCACCATTTCCACAGCCAGAGGCATTGTAGGTCAATGTGGTTATCTCAGATAGATAAGGTTTTTGTGACTGTACAAGCCTAAGCCCCAGAGGCACGCTATGTCCATGTGGTTATCTTAGAAAATAAAGCTCATCACCACACAATTCTACAATCTATGCCTAACCAGACACAATCGAGCCCTCAGGAACTAATGGACTTTCTTAAGTGGCATAAAAAGCATCTCTCAGCAGAAAAAAAGCACTGTGCACTGGATCATTCTGTTCAAATTCCTTGCATTTAAGAATTCAATAAATAGTTTACAAGTAGTTCTAGAAGTAGTCCTAGTATATTTAGAACTAAGGTCTATAACATAGGACTATAAACACCGAAAAAATTGCTAAGAATTTTTGCAAAAGTTACATTGCATTCACAATCCAGACATTCTGAATCATATTTGCTTTTTTTTTTTCTGCTTTTCAAATATTTTACAGGAATAAATCTGTGTTCACACAAAAAGCTGTGCAAAATGAATTCTGAGTCTATGACTTGAAATTGTTCAGCTGTAAAGCAAATTCTGGCTTGGATTCAACAAAGTTCATAAGCAACAGTTGCAACAGTTTATGAAAAGTGAGTCATTTACTTTGAAAGTACCTCCAACACAACGTATTACACAGAGGTAACAGTAAACTCAGAATATCAAATAACAAATATGAATTATTGTGTTTTTTCAAACTGGTTAAATGGGAAAAACTGTTGAAGAAAACATGCAGTTAACTACTGTAATCAAGAACTAGTAAATGAAATCTAGTACATATGACAGCACACAACCCAGAGACATGGAGCTTGGCCTAGTATTTGAGATCTTTCCGATTATGCATGATAAAAGCTGAGCTCTTGTAACAGGTTGATGGCATAGTAATTGCTGGTTTCATTCATCTCTTTTAGGCCTAAAGGATTGAGAAGTCTAATTCTTACCACATGGGTCCCCAAACAGCCACTAGACAGAGAGCCTCAGTCTGAGTGGAAAAAAGCCCTCACAGGACAAAGTAACAATTTTTTTTTTTTTTTTTTTTAAATGAGGAGTGCTAAAAATCACCGTGTAGAGAAGCATTAGATTTAAGTTAACATCAATTTGGTTTTACTTCCAACTCAGTAAAACTCATCCAAAGATGGTGACCAAGAGAATGGCAAAGTAAGAAAAAGAACCCCAACCTTTCTTCCTCCTTGCCCTCATCTTACTCTCCCATGTCTAGCAGACAAAACCTGTTTGTACCTATTCCTTTCAGAACAAATCGACATTTTAATTTAATAGTATTATGTTATCCCTTTAAATTGTGCTCAGAATGTTAGCCATCAAGGAAGCAGTTAACAAATTCCTTATCATTCCACACCTATTTTACAAACATAAGGTGCAACTGAGATGATAAAATTTAAGAAATAAAAATACTAAAATCATAGTCATTTTGAAAAGTTTGACAAATTTTCATACCAAATATATTTCTTTAAATTCTGAATCTTGCTGGCAGGAAGACAATTAATATAATGAATGGTACATAGCAGCATCCTGCAAATTAGGATGTGAAAGGCTAAGAGACATGCATGGAGCTACTTTAAGTTGATTTCCAGTCAATAAGTATTCTGAATATTTTCCAGGCACAAAATTAAATGAGACCACAATTAACCTCAGCAGGATTCTGACACATGCCCATTCTGCAGAATGCTCTGTCTGTATCCTCCTTTCCTGCAGCCAGTCATTGAAATTTTATTTTTAACTCTACTGACAATGTCTACTTTATGAAGAAATAGATGCAGTTTTGCAGCGTCAGTGCCCTCATGAATATTGTCACATCAGACAAAGTCACTGAAATCTGACGTTAATCATTTTGAATATTAAAATAAAAAAAAGGATGTATAATAAAGATTATTACAGCAACTGTTGCTTTAGAAGTATGTTGCCTGATAGACCCGAAGAATTACCTGTATTTGTCTGGTATCGATTTGTAACCCTGCAAAATTCTTTCTAATAACACGCAGAATGGAAGCCTAACATGTGTAAACATTAAAATATCAAACTAGTATGGGTAGCCTCTGGAACTAAGGATTTTTCTTCCAGTGAAACAAATTCTGTTTCATGCTGCTTAGCTATTATTGTTTGTAAAAGAGAAAGCAATTAAAACCATGGTGAAAAATTCATCGAGAGCGACTTTCATAACAAAAGTATTACAGAGTCAATAGCAGTAAGATAGGAATGAGCCTGTTCCAAAACAATCTGCCTAAACTAATTACCAAACTAATGAAGGCTAATCATTTCAAACCTTAATAACAGCTTGAAAAATATGCTATTTCACAATTAAGCAAATGAACCAGAAAGATTTTTTCACTAGAATGTGCTGATTTATCTCTCCATTGGATTTCAAGGATCACATTTGTGTATAATCTACTACTTTATTTATAGAGTAAAACAAAATAAATCAAAACAAACCTTCCCATTCATCAAAAATAGTGCATTGTAAGTTTCTTTTACATTCTATTACAAGTTCAGAGGAGATAAATATTGCCTCCTTCTCCTTAACAGTTCCAGAAATTGAGTTCATATATAGGGAAGAAGTATTTGGGGACCTCAAGAGGAGCATTTCTGCTTTAACAAAATAGAATTCTTACTTCTCTGACATAGGGCAGGTCTAATAGCAATTGCTGAATGACTTACTGCTGAAAAACCCTGAAAATAGCTTGGAAGACCAGAAAGAAAAAAAAAGAAACTTACCAAGACTTCTTCACTTTACCATTTCCTTGGTTATTAGTTTGGTAGCTACGCAGTACTAACATGAGATTATTCAGCCTAAGAAAAAAACAACTATGAAAGCTTATCAATTAAGCATAGCTAATAGCTAATCTTTTGATTCACAATCACTGAGCATTACCTAGAACCAAAACATCCTTGGTACCATCTAATTTATTAGGTCATCATCCTGGACAGTCATGATAAGGAAAAGGATGTATAACCCTTCTGGAAAAACATTCAAATGTTTTGCTAACTCTCAGCAAAACAACAGTCGACTTCAAAGCATGAGTTCCGTTGACAAAAAAGGGTTTGGTAATAGATCAAGCTACTAAGAACACAACCTGCTCAACCTT
The DNA here is from genome assembly GCA_013398055.1 of Ifrita kowaldi. NCBI lineage: Eukaryota > Metazoa > Chordata > Aves > Passeriformes > Cinclosomatidae > Ifrita > Ifrita kowaldi. Next base: position 38,931 of record VZRS01012146.1, read on the forward strand.
TTTGGACTGGTGCAGATCACTGCACGACAATTTTCAAAGGAATACCAAGCCTTGCTTTATCTTTGTCAATATGTAATTGTAGTCTTCCAGTTTCATTTCTTTCGAGCTAATTATAGGGGTTTGTAACTAAATTTCTATGTCTCCACCTGCAGTAGAAATTCCATCTTTCACTAAAACATTAGGCTAGTGAATATTGTTTTTCCGTGTCCAGATGACTATAAACCGCAAGGACATTAAAAAGGATTGAGACATTCTGACTTTGGAGAGAACACATCTCAATAAATCTTCAGTATTTTGTTCCAAGATAGGTTTCTATTAACTATCAAATAAATGTTTAAAATGTTTTTAAAACTGACGCTTGAAAAACAGGTATTTTTAGAAAAAAGGCAACTAAACGGCAAAATTATTTGTATCTTATCAATTTACATTCAATTCTAATTTTTAACAGCAACCTGGAAATTATAATGAAAATAAAACCCAATTTTCAAGCCAAACATTTTTGTAGCCTTTAGGGTATTTTCCTTACTGCTTGAAATGCAAGTCCTAAAAGCCTGCTCCTGAAGGACTGCCAAACAAAGCTATTCCACCTCATAACTACTCAACTCTCTACTCATTACTTCTATAACTTTCAAATGCTATTTCATCTTCCCTGGACGTTGCTCACATTATTGCTCATGAATACCAAGAGACAGAAAAAAGCATTCTATCACCTTCAAGGGAACGTTTTCAGGACTTTTCAAGTTCTCAGCCATTCAGATGTGATGCTCTGCCTATTCAATTAATCACAGAATACTCTCAACCTTTAACCAACTAAAAATTACTGGATGGCACCAAAGATTCAGAATTAAAATTTCAGAAATGCATCAGGATCATTCTCCAATACCAGTAGTGGAAAGTAAACCTGATTGGTCAAGGTTTGAAAATATAGGAATTAGAAAACCCAGTGTTCTGCACTCCATTTTCCAAACCTGGAGTTACTTTCAAAATTTGCATTTCCCAAATGCAACAGGATACAATGATAAGGACAGTTTAAAGCATACTTAAACAAACCTAAGGATTGTTACTGGATTTTGATCTTCAAATTCTTGCCATGCTTTATTTTCTTTTCATTAGGAATATTAAAAGCAACTTAAGGTGACATTTCCTAGTTCATTAACAGAGGACACAAAGTCATTTGCAAGGAGACAGACAGGTGGCTTATAACTTCCATCATTATAATATTGAACAAGGTGACAACTATTGCCTGAAGAAAGGATAATTACACTACAAGAGAACTTAAACTATATATTCAGTTCACATGTATAAGAACTGGGAGAATAAAACTGCACACCAAAGCTAAATTATCCTCATTTACCTGTTTATATTACGGTTAACCATATTAACCCTCAATTCCCTTTTATTGGTATTGGTTTGTGTACTGCATCAGCTAACTCCATCAAGTGAATTATCTTCAAAGTATCTGCACTACCTGTTATGCACTACTGCAACAAAGAAGACCTATTTACATTTTTAGAGAAAGACCTCTTAATCTCTTTTTTGAGATGGTCAATCAAATGCAATTGGGATGTCGTCTGCCTGGTTTTAACATACTAGCTAAGGAAGGATGAGTTAAGTAAATACACCCTTCCAAATATCAGGGAGTGTCCACTGCTTTAAAATCATCCATGGTATTTGCATATTTTTCTTCTCAACTATAGCAACATATATAATTTTAAATACTGCAGATTGCATGTAGGATTAAACAAAAAAAAACAACTCATCACATTCAGCATGGATCTAGAGATTTTCTTTGTATTTTCTATGACTCTGAACCATTTACATAGGACATAAGTATTCTTCCATTATGTTTGCCTGTGACGTTTTCTCTATATATACTCTTAATTATTTTCCACAAACGGCAGTATATATTCACAATTAGTTCCAGTTAGTTTCCATACATACTCCTAGTTAACTGGGGAGAACCATTTATTAATTCAACAAAGACCACCAGCAGTTAATCTTCATATAGCCCTTCATACCTGACATATTTTTCTAGAATTATGATGCACATACAGGGAAAGAAACAACTCCACGCTTACTCAACAAATATAACTACTCCTCATCTATCTGTAAATTATGTCACTGTACTAAAGATTTGTACAAATAACTAACAACTATTTCTCCTCTGTTGTCAACAAATCTAAAACTGTTTTACAGAGGAAGCAACCTTCATTTCCCTAGTTTCTTTCAGAAAATTTATTATAAATTTCCTCATACCAACTGATTCTGCTCTAATTCCAATTTATTGTATTGAACCTCAATGACCAGTACCATATACATTACATGAGGATTCTTACCTGTAGCCAATAAGCTAAAATGATTTTTGGCATCTGCTGGGTTCATAATTTCTGTTTCACATGCATTCTGGCACCTATGAGTAAGGAAATATACCATGTCTTTCTCCTTATTTCTGATAATCACTCTGATGACTTCCAAATTTGAATCAGAAATTACTACTAGACCCTGAAAGCATAACTTGTCATTTTACATTGTTGAAATGTCACACAATTGCAAGATCTATCTTTACTCATTCAAGTTGTTTTACTGCTGAAAAAGACAACCATGCCATTGTCTGAAAGCACGAAGGCTGAAGTCAGGCTTAAAAAAAATGTCGTATAATAAAAATGCAGGCTACTTTGACATAACATTACCATTATGAGATTACGCCCAATCCATCTTTGGAAGGACAAACTGGAAGGGCAGTTTGAAATGGTTTCTTTGTCCCACTTTAATACATATGACCAAAAAAAGCTGTTTTTTCTGTAATCACCACTAATTGGATCTTTTCAGTATCTTAATTCAAACTTGCCTTTTCTTCAGTCTGAAGAGCAATTTTTCCATAGAAAGAGGCATTTCATTGCACAAATACATCTTTGCATCTCTATCATTCTGATCATAATGTGCATGAGGTAGTGTTCCTACATGTCTCTATATAAGCACCTGCAGCAGGTATGTCTATCCAAAGTCTTGCAATCATAAGTAGGAATCACAACAAAATGCAAGAGAATGCTGCCTGTCAAGGAAAATCTAATGCAAACTTTTGATTACAGTGATTGCAATCTGGTTGATTGGCACGAATTCTTGAACAGTAAATACTGGTCAAAATTCTCTGAAAGATCAGAACGTCTTTGTGCTGATGTCAGATTTGGCATCCAAAATTCAGAAAAGTGGTGTAAGGATGATAGATTCTAGAATGCTAAGAAGGAAATACAAAATCAAAGTGTGGCTATATCATGAAAGTTTCATAATTGAAATAATCCTTTTCAATGTTAATGAGCCAAATCATCTAACATTAAGGAATTGAGTCAATCTTTCACTTCAGACAAAATTTAAAAGAATCTTTTAAAATAAGAGGAAACACTAGAAGAGTTATACATTGGAATAAAGTGGGATAGGTGGGTATTGTATCTACACATGCTGAAAAGGTTTAAATAAATTTTCAATTTTGAAAGGAAATTAAAAATGCTTGAAAGAAAATTCAGTTAATGTTCCAGGAACTATAAGATTATTTTGCTGTAGTGACATACACTGTAGAAGGAATATGATATTTAACTGTAAGCACTGCTATTTATCTATCTTGTATTTATCGTCTTTCTTCTGGTCTTATTTTAAAAAGTAAATCTTGAGAAGATTATATCAGCATTTTATTATATTTATTTCTGCGGAAATAAGGAGTGTACCACAGTAATCATATAGTGTGGATTAGAGCAAATGAATGGGTCATAAAAGCTAAAACCCCCATAATTTTAGGTCTAAATATAACATTGGTTTTGCAAATCACATGAAAAAAACCCTTAACATGTAATATTATTAATGACATGGTCAGCTGAGCAAAAACTGTAATTAAAACTAAATACAAACCAAAATACTTTCTGCAATCAAAAATGACAGTACCTCTATGAGTTTTTTATTTATGAGTATGCATAAATCACTCCAACTGTTATAAAACACAGCAGAAAAGAGAACTTTTATTTCCTGATCTTTACAATAATATTCTGGTTTATGCATTGTCAGTTTTTGCATCCTGAAGTATTATTTTTTATCAATCCGTTTCTCTACACTGCTTCAAGCAAAAGAATTACAAAAAAAATATCCATTTTTGTTCAACAATACGTTGTGAGCCTGGTTCCCCAGGTGGCTCAGAATGAAAGTAATCACCCAATATAGTCACAATTATAAGGCTAAAGCAAGTCAGCTTAATTTGGTAGGAATATTCATGAAATAATAAATATCTCATCCACTACTGGCACCCCAAAAATAAACATTTTTTGGTTTTTAGTTTCTGCTTACTGTAATAGTAAGCAATAAATGTTTTCCCTACATGGATCGCAAACCAAATTTCATGTAATATGTTCTAAGTATACATCAATTACTGGCTGTGATTGTAGCAGAATGCTCCCAATATAACTGCACTCATTAAACCCATTTATATCTTTGGATTATTAGAGTTGATATTCAATAGAGTGCACAGTGGACATAATTTTTTTAAAAAATTATTGTAAGAGCATTTACCTTGATGTGAACAAGTCCCAAACAAACCATAATTCACTAAATATTTTTAGAGTCTGCCATTAAAGACTGATAATTTAAAGTAATGGAAAATATTATGTGGTAAGTATAGCCACGACCTTTTTCTGTCTTTATTACAGATATCTGAACACACCTATCTCTGTGGTTTAGGCATACTTAATATTTATATTTTAAGAGCCCCAGAGGAAAAATGTATGCAGATTTTGCCAGTAGCTTTGCTGGATCTTGGCTAGGCTTTTTTGCTAGTCAAATGCACTACAGACTTGCAGAATTTGTACGGTAGCTTTCTAGAAAATCAAGCCAAAACTAGTCCAAAATCTTTAGTTGTGGCCATCTGCTAGAAGCATCTGGTAGCTGGGTACATGCACCCACATCCAGAACGTGACTGCTCTCTTGCCAACTATGTGCCTAGGTAACTGCCAATATGTGCTTCCCCACTGCTAACACGACAACTGTCAAAAAGAAGCTGAACATGTACGAATAAATCTAAATTAAACTAACATATTACTTTCCTAAGTTACAGCCATCATTTTTGTACATAACTGCTTGATAATGGCAATGATAAATAAGTCGCACGGTGAAATCTGTCTAAGGCTAAGAACGATAACAAGGATACCAAGGATCTAAGTATTTTAAAGAGTTATTGGTAACATTTTAGTCTAAGTGTTTTCTCTGACAACTAGAAAATATATATGCAATACTAGCAATGTGCTACATCTTTATAAAAAAACCAGAATTATACATGCAATATCTGATTTAGGAAGAAGAAATAAAATAAAAATCACTTCTTTTTTTAGAAACTTTTTAAAGTTTCTTTTTCTTCATCCAAGTACATAAAATTATACGTAGTTTAATGGACACACATTGAATATATCGCAAGAGGATTTGGAAAGCCATACTACAAATTAAAACATAAATGACAGGTTAAAAATACAAATGGTAAAGAAATGTGTGGCTTCCATTGAAATTCATTCTCTTGTCATATAAATATAATTTTCTAAAATCTCTGCTCAATAAAAAAAACCAATAAAAATTATTTTGTGCTCTTTTTATTAAGAGAAGTAAAAAAATAGGTGGTAACTGTAATTACTGAAATGATTAATTCCTTTGTGAGATCAAAGTAACTTTTTGTCATCTTTTGCTGTGACATTTGTGAAAAGGAGAGATTTATTCAATGGCTAGGTAGCATATGATTAAAAGTTAAAAGCACACAAGAGACAGAACAATAGAAGGAAAACCTGAAATCAGAGACTAGAAAAGTAATGCAGGATCATGATAGTAAACTAGTAGACTATGGCTAAAGGAGAAGAATAAACCCAAGGATATTTGGAAATTGCCACAGTGACTTCTTTTTCTCACTCTGTCTGAATCACCAGTTGTCCCTTTTCTTGCATTTAATTTTTAAGCTCCATGGAGTAAAGATCATGGTTTTGTTTAGCAGCAAGTGAACACACAAGGTGGTGTGGTCCTGGATCCACTGCTTTAGTTCCAATGCACAATGATGCTGCTGACACCATATTAATAATGGTAACAAAAATACTATTCCTATTAAACTTTTTGATTTTGATTGACAAACACCTTACTGCACGTACAGGTACTCCCAAAGTTGTCTGCCATCCCACGGTCAGTGATGGTAATCCCATTTAAAATAGGCTAGTAAACATCCTAATATTTTTCCAGCCTCCATTTTTAAAAAATGTTTTACTAAATGTTCATTTATATCCATTGAAAAGTTATTATAGAACAGCATATACAATAAATTAATATATATGCATATCCTTTTGGATTCCATTTAACTTTTTGCTTTCATCACATCTATTTTGAATACTGTATTTTCCAAGCAGTAAGATTTAATATTTTGCAATATTTTTCAAAATACTGGAATGTAATTTTTGATTGATACAGAAATGACAACTATAAGTAAGATGTTAATGAATTGTATGTGGTGATAATTCCTCTGATATCTGCTAAACTCCATTAAAATACAGTAAATAAGAACAGTAGAATAGTAAGCCTCAATTACTGAGAGAGAATGGTTAAATCTCATGTAAATCTAGCTGTTCATAATGTTTTTCTGACTCTATTTGTGTTTGTAGATTAAAGTAACTTCAAATCACACAATGTCCATTGATATAAAGAATTTTTCATGATTTATAAAACCTTGTAATTCTTGTAATTATCTAAGGTATGATGAGAACGTGTCCTGTTTTACAGACATATGAAACATTTTAAGATTGTGGCTTTCCCTCAGGCAAATTTATTCCACTTAAGGAGAAAAATTAAAAGGAGGTGTAACAAGTTCACAAAATAAATATAAACACATATGCTGAAATAGTTACTCAGATAGCTCCAATTGCTTCTAGGGTCTAATACCAGCTTTTCCATTTATTTTACATCTTGCATGTAACCATATTCAGGGCCAGCCTGAAGTTCTAAATATCAATCATTAGAAAAAAAGTAAAGTGAATTTCCAAAATTAGTCAAGGCTCCCACAGAGAGCCCTAGCCATATTTTTCACAAATGTCCAGATATTTCAGGTACTCACTTTTGAGACTTTCAACCTAAGACATTTTATACCCTCAGCCATCAAAGCTGAACACCTCAGAAACACAAAATTTCTAGAAGATCCTCATTTGTCTTTCAATGTGAGGCTACATCTTAGCTATATGTAGGAATATAAAACATTAAGACCATATTACAGTGAACTGTTAATTTGTATTTGTAAAGAAAAACGGAATGAAACGCTTTGCTCCAGAGAGCGGAATGAAAGCAAGACTGCATATGCTAGCATTTCCATTTTTACACTGCCTATATAATTTTCAGCAACCTTATCAGACCAGCTAGTACAGCTTACTTCTATAAATATTACTTCAGACCAATTCTGTTATGAAAATCTATTGTATCTATTATATTATATTTTTGTGCTTTAATGAAATATGTCAAATATATAAGATGGTGCATCTTTTTATTTATTGTGCTGTAACAAAAAAATTCCCCAAGGAAGCAATTTTTTGTTTGTTTTGACCATGGAACAAACAAGGAAAAAAATGCCTTATAAAATTATCAGAAAGATATTAAATGTTCAAACTTCAGTCTGTAGATTTCCATAACCAACACTTAGAAAACCCCAAAAAACTTCTAAGTGCTGTAACTAAAATCAAGTAAGTTATGAAATGTCTCATGCCCAATTTTTGGTTAGTGACATTTCCAGATTTCTGTCCATAGAACTGCTCAACGTGGTTATAATGACAAGAATTGAGAAGTGCTCTTTCAGTTGATGTGTTTGAAAGGTAGTTTTGTATGAACAGCTGTGTTTTCAAAATGCTTGCCACCTCTAAATTGGTCCTTGTGAAGTGCACTGTTTGCCTTATTGCCAGCAGGGCACATTGCACTGTAACTGCTGCATTTTTAGTTTTTATCACTGTCTCTCTAACTGCTGAAGTGGAAAAGAACAATTGCCAAAACCTGACGTGTTTCTTTTCCTTTCTGCCCACTCTGACATGGTTCTTAGCTGTCTGTTGCTCCAGTGATGAGAAATGTTGCTCAGTTTATTCATTCACTGAATGTCTTTTCCAGCTCAAATAATGGTGATACCCTCTTGTAAACCAAGTCTCCAGCTATCAATAGCAGTAAATGAAAGAAACCTAATTAAGACATACCAATCATTGTTTACACAAGAAATAATTAGGCTGCAAAGTCACACACATCAGGGTGTGTTTTTCTAAAAGCAAGAGATAGTACCTTAAAAGCAAGAGACACACCATGTTCGGTAAGACACCAAGTCTTAAATGGGTGGCAACAGGGATGAACCTCCAGAGAAAAATAAATAATATGTTCACAAAGATTTAAACAGTTTCAGTACATAAGTTCTAGTACATGAAAACAATAACAAAAATGCTGAAGTACTAATAAGGAATATTAATTTATTAGATATAGACTCTATTTAGCCTTTTTATTTGCAGACATTAGGAAGCAAACAATTGCATCTGGATGAGGAAATTCAAGTACAATCAGAGTGCACACAAAGATTAATAAATGCAGCTGGGTAAAGAATTACATCAAAGACTCCAAAAATATGATGCACAGTTCTTCCTACTGCTTGTGTGAAAACATCTATCCCACATGTCATCTTACTGGTGATAATCTGCTGTGGAGCCTTACCTCTACAAGCTTCTCTACTGTGAGAAATCGTAGGTACAAGTTCTAAGAATCACTTGCATCACATCAATAATCTTGAGAGGTCACCAAAATCCACTAACAAATGGTGACATACTTGCATTATTTGAAAGAACTACTTTTTTAAAACAAGAAAGAAAATGGTTTCGTCGCACAGAAACCTTCATGTATGTAAATCTCAGTTATTTTAAAAACTACTCAAAGAAACAGAAAAAATAACTTTCAGGTTCTCTCTGTCATTATATTAGTACCTTTTATACTGGACATTCAATATAAAAAATTTTCACATGAAACTCTAGATGGTACAAAGCACTCAGCTTTAAAGCACCAGAACACATTAATAAAAACTCTAAAAATCATTGCTAGTAAGAGCATTTGCATTTCATTTTTATTCAGTATTATCAGCACATATTTACTATTACTAGTACATTAATGAAGAAAAGAATCAGTGCATTCCAGAAGTACAAAGTAACACAAAGTTAAATGCTTATTTTCCAATACAAACACTTATCTCTGTGACACCACAGTCTTCAAGGAAACTCAACTTCGGATACAGTTCATGCTGCTGAATGCAGTTTACATGCGGTTTATTTTGCTAAAGTGAATGACAGCTCACTTTTCAATTTAAAATTATTTGAAGACATCTCAAGGTTGGAAATTAGTTACATACACACAGACACACTCACATAATCAATGCAACCAGTTAAGCACTTATAATGCGTAAATTGATTCTGGGCTTTGACTGCTTCAAGTGGGACTGGAAAACTTATTTATGTCAGCAAGACATGTTTTCTTATATTCTTAGTCAAGATGTATATTGGAGTCACACTATAATACTATTATAAACAAAAGAGAAAAAAAAAGTTTGCCACTCAAAGCATTATATACCATTTTTGCTGTCGTAATGTATCACTTTTTTATGTACTCTGTCATGTGAAAAGTACTACTGTCGTAAAATTTAGTTTTAGGTTGTCCTACTAGAAGCAGATGATCCTTATGGATCCCTGCCAACTTGACATATTCTATTCTATGATTGTATGACCTCATAAGCCACTATGGATGTCCATTCTACTCTGGAAACATTCTTTTATTCCACACCTTGAATGACAGTTAAAATCAAATCATTCTTATATAAAGCAATACAAAGATATGCCGCAATTTAAACAAAAAATGTTTCTCAATTGAAACAGTATATTCTGAAATGATGGCTGCAGGCTGGAAGTGTCAAAATTATTCTACAATCTGTTATTCAAGCCATTCAACCTCAGTGAATATTTTACACAAGACAGAAGCACTTTAACCAAAGAAATAAGGGAGATTTATGCTAGAACACCATATGAACTTGAGCTGGTGACTTATTAGCTAAAGAATTCACCAGAAAGAGAAAGGACATCAGACTAAATCATACCAAAGCAGAATTTCAACCTGGATCTCACCTTTTCCGTTTTTTGCTCTCTTTTGCAGAAAGCCTATCTAATATCGTTGACATGGAAATATCCAATGGTGCCCTTACTTTTGGTTTGAGAATCCCATAGAAACTAAAATATAAAATCAGGAGTATAAACGCAAATACAGGAGTATGTTGGTTCGAAAGTTCACGAAAATGTAGTTTATATATTTTAAATGGTACGGCCTCTCAGTTGCCTGGGACACGCATAAAAACTCCACCTTGGTCCATATTTTATGTTTCACAGTGGCCAATAGCAAGTTTCCAGGGAGGAACAGAAAACCAGGCCAGCTGTATTGTTAGGCTTCCCCAGAACACTTTCACAAGTACCTCTACTGAGCAGAAGTCCCTGAGCATCATAGTGGGATCAAAAGCCTGGAGATATCTCCAGTAGCGGTCTGTTGAATCTCAATTAATTTACAATTCTGTTAAGATTTTCAATGATCTTTCAATTATTTGAAGCATACATTTTGTATTTGTCTTGCTACAAATACATTTTTAATATATAATCCAATTGAAAATACAATAGTCAGTATGAAATGTGCTTCAAGAACATGACAAAAAAATTCTCCCCCACGTGGCCATCCACTTTTCTCCCTACATAGGAAATTACATCTGCGCATTTGGTATAGAATGATTTCTACTAAGATCTTTGGTAAATGTGACAGTACCCCACACAGGGGTATCACCTTGCCTCCTGGTGGCAAAATTAAAAGCAAGTTGCAGGCATTAACTTTTCAACACAAACCTTTATTTTTCTGCAAGCCTCAAGTTCATCTCATTTCCCAGAACAAAGGAACAGATTATATTTTTACGGTTTCAGTCAGTATGTCTTAGTATTTAAGTATAAACTGGGCCATGTGCATAAAAACATACTATTGATCCTCAAAACAGCAGAATGTTTTCTGTATGTTTATCTCACACATTGTCTGTTCAGTCTATTAATAAACCTACATGTTAAAATAAAATATTAAATGTCCTTAAATGTACGTAACACAAAGAACAGCCTCAAAGACTTGCCAAATGTACTTCAAATTGGCCCAATGCTTATATTACTTTACATAGTCCAACACCTTTCCTCTGAATTGTTATGGAATGCATAGGTGGTCAATATGCCAAATCCTCCTGGGCCTGGAAAGGACACCTAAAGTCCAAATGCTTGACACTTGACTTCTGCAATTCTGCCTATCTATACCAGCAAACCCTTAAAAGTTATTTATCAACGTCAATTAAGCATTGATCTTATGATTTGTAAACAATGTCACTGTGAATTTTAACACTAAAGGCAAGGGGACAAAGGGTATAAATGTGTATTGCAAAACAGTCTTCAGAAACAAAGCCTGGGTGAAGTAAGTCTATATTCTGAAGCAAATTAAGCAGTTAACGTGTACTACTTTATATAAGAAAACACAGAAGCTTTTGTATTACATGCATTGGAACAAATTATACACTTAGAGTTGGACTTATTTTACTCCACAAAAAGAAAGTACATACCAAAAATCTGGGAAGCACATATTTGATGCCACAAGATGCTGAGGTTTCAGTCTTAACTATAACTAGGGTCCTGAAGGCAGTCTGCAAACTTCAGATTCTTGCAGAGCTACAGAGCAAAGAAGCAATTGCTAGTGTAATTTTTTTTCCTTATCACTCCGAAGACACTTTTCTGCTAATATTCCTTGCAATTGAGGTTATTGAAGCCAGAATAAGAAAGCCAGTGATTAGCTTGAATTTGCCAAGATGACAAGCTATTTATTGTAAGGTACATATTTCTTTCTAAATAGCACTTTAAAGAAAAAAAAAAGTTTTCTTTCTAAGCAGTAGCTACAAAAAGTATTAAAAATTATAAAACCTGTGGATTTTCAATTTCATATATTTCTGTATAATTATCTCACAGGCTTGCCTAAGAATGTCATTAGGAATGTGTATTAATCCAACCATTCCATTTCCCTTTGATTATACATAAATTACATTCTTTATAGTTATAAACTTCATGTAAAAAAGTTAAATATTCATGCTCTGTAGGATTTTTCTCAGTGTTTACATTTTAAAAGCCAACAGAACTTGGTCTGCTTCGAGTGATAACTGAAAGAAAAAAGAAAATATTTTAAAGGAGGATGAAATATGTAGAAAAATCTCACTGATATATTTTGCTTTATACTCTGTGGATCTTCATCTTTCTGTTGAACAATGCTCCACTGGATGTATGACAAGCTAAAAGTCTAAAGATGTATTACTATATTAACTTAATTTATGCTATCTGGATACCACTATAATACTCCAGACACCACAGTCATTTTCTTTTCTTACTTGCAATAATTAACAGTAGAGAGTCAAAGATGGCTAAATTAATTTGTAACTTTACAGTTTCTTATACTAATTATTTCCTCTTCTTGTATTTTAGGTCATCCTGTCATTCCTGCAAACACTAATCAATCATGGGATTTGGAGTTAATACTACTAAATAAATGAATTGTTTAATCTCCTATGACCATCTATACATACTTCATCTTCACAAAGCTCATCAATTTTATGTCATCAAGGACAAAGTGACCTTCATTTCCACAAAATGCTTCTTACTACTGGACAAGTTGGTTACACATTTATCACTTATCCTCAGGAAGGAAGTCCTTCATGATTGTCATTTGATGAATGCAAGTTTGTGCTTTATTAATTGACCAGGTCATACTGAATTCCAAGACCATAATTGTGGAATACTAAAGGGTCTGTTACTTTCCTGAACATCTGAGCTAAGATGAAGGACCTGCAACTCAAAATTAATTTACTGCTTGGTCTAGTTACCACTGCTCTACTACAAGCTGTAGGAAGAAAAGCAGACTGCCCAGAGTCATGTATATGTGAAATCAGACCATGGTTCACCCCCAGGTCTGTCTACATGGAAGCTCCAACAGTGGACTGTAATGATTTAGGCCTTTTTCATTTTCCAGCCACACTGCCTGCTGATACACAAGTTCTACTTCTACAAACTAATAATATTGCAAAAATTGAACACTCAGTAGACTTCCCAGTGAACTTAACTGGTCTAGATTTATCTCAGAACAATTTATCCTCAATGACCAGTATTAATCTTAGAAAGATACCACAGTTGCTTTCAGTGTACCTTGAAGAAAACAAACTTACTGAACTGCCTGAAGAATGTCTCTCTGGACTCAACAATTTACAAGAGCTTTATATTAATCATAATCTGCTTTCTGTGATTGCACCAGGAGCCTTCATAGGGCTCAATAATCTTCTCAGACTTCATCTCAATTCAAATGGTCTGCAAGTGATCAACAGAAAGTGGTTTGAAGCTACTCCTAATCTTGAAATTCTCATGATTGGAGAAAACCCAATAACCAGAATTGAAGACATGAACTTCAAGCCTCTTAGCAATCTGCGCAGCCTAGTTTTAGCAGGTATAAATCTCACTGAAATACCAGATAATGCTTTGGCTGGGCTTGACAACTTAGAAAGCATTTCCTTTTATGACAACAGATTTGTTAGAGTGCCCCACATCGCTCTTCAAAAGGCTACAAATCTTAAATTTCTGGATCTAAATAAGAATCCCATTAACAGAATACGACGAGGAGATTTTAGCAATATGCTGCACCTAAAAGAGTTAGGAATTAATAACATGCCTGAACTGATTTCCATAGATAGTCTTGCTGTTGATAATTTGCCAGATTTAAGAAAAATAGAAGCAACCAATAACCCCAGATTATCATACATTCACCCCAATGCATTCTACAGACTTCCCAAGCTGGAATCGCTCATGCTCAACAGCAATGCGCTGAGTGCCCTGTACCGCAGTACAGTGGAATCCCTGCCTAACCTCAAAGAAGTCAGTATACACAGCAATCCCATTAGGTGTGACTGTGTCATCCGCTGGATTAACATGAATAAAACAAACATTCGTTTCATGGAGCCAGAGTCCCTGTTTTGTGTAGACCCTCCTGAATTCCAGGGTCAGAACGTGAGACAGATACACTTTCGGGAAATGATGGAAATCTGTCTTCCCCTGATAGCTCCTGAAAGTTTTCCATCTACACTGGATTTAAAAGCCGGCAGCCATATTTCTTTACACTGCAGAGCAACAGCAGAACCAGAACCTGAAATCTACTGGATAACACCATCAGGACACAAACTTTTGCCTAATACTATCTCTGATAAGTACTACATTCATTCTGAAGGAACGTTAGACATAAGTGATGTAACACAAAGAGAAAGTGGCTTATACACATGTATAGCAACAAATTTAGTTGGCGCAGACCTAAAGTCAGTCATGATTAAAGTGGATGGCTCTTTCCCTCAGGAACACAATGAATCTTTAAACATTAAAATAAAAGACATAAAATCTAATTCTGTTTTGATTTCATGGAAAGCAAGTTCCAAAATTCTTAAGTCCAGTGTCAGATGGACAGCCTTTCCAAAAGCCGAAGACTCCCGGGTTGCACAGAGTGCTCGAATACCATCTGATATAAAGGTATATAATCTTACACATCTAAATCCATCAACTGAATACAAAATTTGTATAGACATTCCCACTATCTATTCACAGCATAGGAAACAATGTGTCAATGTAACCACAAAAGGACCGGACTTGGAAGTGAAAGGCTATGAAAAGAACAACATAATAGGATTCCTTGCCTGCCTGGGTGCTCTTTTGGGAGTCATCTCTGTGATATATCTCTACAGCTGCATCTCTCAAGATATGAACTATGGCATTGGACACAGCTATCTAAGGAATTACCTGAAGAAACAATCCTTTTCCCTCAATGAGCTTTATCCTCCTCTAATCACTCTTTGGGACATGGGCAAAGAAAAAAGCACAGCAATGGAAGTTAAAGCAACTGTAATAGGTGTACCAACAAATATGTCATAGATATGCCAGAATATCCCTTAATTTCTGAAATAAAAAGCACATGACTGTATTTGTGCTGAATAAAAAAGACAACAAGAAAAAGTATTTCTCTTAGGAACTAGATGCCTGGACTTTACTGCTGCCAACAAATGGAATATATATGACTCAGTATAAGGGAAGAATTTTAATTAACTGGCTTCTAAGGATATTCTACCAACCAAAAAAAATTAACTTCATATTCTAGAACTTTCATGGGACTTTTAAGTCTGGAATACAGTGGAAGTAGCCAAGAACATTTTCTGTATTTTTTTTTAAATTATTATATAAAAGTAGTGGAACTGAGCAATACCTCCTCCTGTGCTGTATTACACAAAATAGCCACGAGTTTTTGCAGTGAACAGATATACTAGGATTGACATATGGTGTAATGAAATGGACAAATTCTGTAGAGTAGACACAGTGAGTATGTGAATTTTTTTTAATGAGAAAATACATTTTTGATTAAAATCAAAATACTTTTTGTCTTGTTTGTTTCTGAAAAAAACACCCCACCATTCTGGGAGTTCTTGTCTGACAATAAACAAACGCATTCCAATGTCTGATAAAATATCTCTTTACATATTCTCCTATTAAAATGCTAATCTGAGCACAAAGAATATTTTTGCTGATTTTAGGTTGTATAATGTTTCTAACAGAAACATAAGTTAAGTCATAGTTTTTTATCAAATTTTATTTACTCTAAGAACATTTTAAAGGCAAAGGGGAAGTTGGAGATGAGGCCACTTAAACCCACTTTAATTAGATTTCATCATGAATATTGGTTAATGAATAGTTTTTTGATGCTTTTATTATATACACTTTTATGTATCTGTGTGAAACACTTCTGTTCTCTTAGCAACATGTGAGCCTGCAGATCTTTATTTCATTACATTTGTACTACATCATTGTATTACTAGACAAAAGTATCTCTTCTAGAATACATGGCAGTGCTTTCCATGGCAGTACTGTGAACCACCATCCATATAAACATATTTAATCTCCACACAGAAACATCTCCATGATATTAGCCATTTTCCGTGACCAAAGACATTTCTCATGTTAAAATCTCCACAGAAGCTACAGGTGAGCAGTGGAATTCTTATGTAGCTGTGCATAAAAATGGACAGCTGTTCCTTCTACAGATATCCTACATAAGCCTGAAGTCCTTAGGAAGTAATAAATCCATCTTGTAGCTTTAATAACATAGTCCATATTTAACTTGCATTTTTGCACAAACATGCCAAAAAAAATGTAACAGCAGTTTTTTCAGCAAAGTAGAATCTCTCAAAAATCATAGAAATAACTTAATCGTGCTAAAGTATGCTTTTTCACAATCTCATTTACATGAAGGTTGCTTTTTCCTACACAAGGCATAGGGCTAAAATTTTCATGTATTTCATTAATTAGGATGTCTACCCTCTTTAATGGAGGTAGGAACTGACAAGGAGCTATATTTAATTTCCTAAGAAACAGACAAGTACTTTTACACACCTGTGTTTCCATTTATTTCATAGTTTTCTCTCAGGAATGCAATGCATTAAGAGCAATTCTTACTGGTTATTCAAACCAGAGAAGAGTAGCTCAGAAATAGATTAACTCTTCCTTGGCATTTGACAGCAAACCTCATTCTGAAATGTACCACTAATAAAAGAGAGAAGGCAAACATAAGCATTTGAAATATCTGGCTAGGAAATACCCAAAATACAATACTGAAAAAACTTTTTAATTAATTTATCTTACTTTCTTCTAACAGTTACTAGACTGAAAGTTAATGTTCTATTCATAAAAAGATTAAGCATTTACTTTTTGGTAAAATGTTTACTGCCATTTAAAAAAATAAATTGCAATATTTCATCAGCTAACACAGTCAAATGCTATCTTACATATAAACATTTCAGTTTCTAGTTTAGCTAAAATGCTGTGAAATCATAAGTCAAAAAAGTACCCATAAAACTTAGGTAAGAGATCAGAGAAAAAAATTATGATTTATATCACAAAAGGAAATTTCCATTTCCAAAAATCTCTAATAAAACTTATTCTGCTTGTGTAGCCTGAAGTAGTGACCTCAAGATAACTTAAAATAGAAATTGAGATTCTTCCCACAATCTTGTGCTGGCCAGTAATAGAAAAGACACAATGATCAACAATAATCTTATAAGATATTCTTTTTTATCTGAAACCAGAAGAGACATTTCTGAAAAGGGTTGCTATATAGTACAGAAAATAAGTTCACATACTAGACAATTCTAGAAGGGCTGCAAGAAAAAAATTGACAAGCAACACTCTGTCAGACATAGGGAAGAAAAGAATTCTTATCATTGAACTGAATACAGTTGATGTGTGGCACTGACAAGACAAGAAATTTTACGTGGAAGAAAAGATACAGTAAGTATAAAAAAGTTCATTATTAAAACTTCAGAAGACATTTTGAAGGATATAGGTAAATGGAATAAAGGAGATAGTCATTGAACATAACCCAGAAGAGCCAAAAAGAGACTGAAAATTCACCTCATGCTAAAGATTAGAAAACATGCTTGGAAAAATATCAACAATTGCATGGAGCTTTTGTAGACGTCAGAAACTAGATGACTAGAAATACAACCAGAGTAAAAAAATTGCTGGTATTGCCTGCTGAAAATCATGAGACAAGATAGCTTACAGAAAGACATCTTGAATCAAATCATCGGGGAAGCAATAGATACATTGATCACTTTAGAGCATCTTTGGCTTTCATGAGCAGCAGTAGAAAGGTGTTGGAATAAACTGCTAGGTAGGAAAAAAAAATCCCACATCTTTCTGGAATACAGGTTGTCCTTCCAAACCTAGTGTTTTGGTAGGTCAGTTGATTGACGTACCAAATGTGTAAGTTGAATAGCTTTTTGTTTAATACCATGGGAAATAATTGGAACCAATTTTCTCAGGAAAAGACTGCATATATACTCAGGGAAAATGCTAAACTACAACATAAAAAGAGAAGGATTATCAAAACGAGAGAAAGATAATCTAAATATTCAGTAAACATGAAATCAAGACAGAGAACAAAAATTAAGCTAGATGAAAATGTTTGTGAAAATTAAAGAAAAAAACCCACCAAACTTCATTTCTGCATACAACAACTATAGAAGTTAGATATTAAACAAGAGAATTGCAATTACTTCTTTATATGGATAAATTCAATTTATTACTGAAACTTGGCAAGTTTTGCGTGATTGGAATGTTAAAATACACAATCATAACCTGTCTAGCCAGAATTGTGCTTTGAAACTGAGATTTGAGCTTTTCACTTCACCTTCAACAAAAATTCTAAAGGAGTTGCATCCTCTTCAATGTTTCCATTATAGGGCGGTGTGAAAATGAAGTACCAGACTACATCCTGTCCATGATTAGCTGCACTTCAGTATTCTGAGACAAAATGTACAAGCATCCCTTGTAAATAGCATGGGCAAACAGTAAAACTAGTAATGAATAATGAAAATGGACCCTATGGTGCATGACTGACTGTGGTTATGTTATTTTTCTGGTTACATTAAGAAGTGTTTCATTTCTACAGCTGGGGTGACCATAAAGAGATAAAAGGTTAAGCCAATTGGACATCATGTTTAAAAGACTTGTTCTTTTGAGCACTCTAGAAAAACTTTAAATAAATGTATTGTACATGCACCTACTCAACTACAATACTCTCAAAGAAATATAAAGCTGCAGATATATTGAAGTACCTTCAAAGCAACTGAATCTTTTATTAAGTCATTCCTTCCTTCCTTCAGACAAAGCTGAAAACTACAAATTAAATTCCTCTGTCAGCTGAAAAATGCTTTTTACAAATCTCTCTCACTTGCTTATCTTTCTGTCTCTCAGCTTCAATTATTTTAGCTCCTTTTTCCCAAAGCCCTTTTCTTTGCCTTGATGCAAATTCTCTGTTCCCTTCCATGCTCCCTGTGGGTTCTTTGCTTGTTTCCTGCTACTATTGTTGCCAGACTGTGACATCATTTCCAACACTTCCAGTAAGGACAGATGCTGTCTGATTTATTAAAAAAACTATCAGTGAAACATAATACTTGGAGGCAAAATATTTGAATAGAGAAATACAATTATTAAAGAAAGATCTAGCATTCTTAGAGGAAAACCTAGTTGTAAAGCTGATCAGGCAATGAGATGAAGCGTCTCTAAAGCAGAAAAAAATGTAACAACATTCAGATGAAAATAATAATATGGGTGTTAGATAAAGCGGGAAGGGCATGCAATTTGGGCAGATGGCCTACTCCTGATCCTAAAATAGCTGATGTTCTTTTTAACGTTACAGTTTAGATAAGTGGAAAACAACCCCATCTGCCTCACCCTTACGTAGCTATTGTTTGTTATTCATGTTGATGACAATTTCACACTGTGCTCCAAATAGCCATAATGCTTCTGTGAATCACAAAAGTACATCAAATTCAGTGCTGGTGTCTTCTTCCATACACATTTCTTCCAGTCCAGGCCTAGATTCTATAAAGAAAACCTTTCAGCATTCATATATTACACTTAACAGGTCAAAAGGTTTACAGTTTTGTCATTTAGCATGTGAGCACAAGTCAGATTCCTTGAGATGCCTGTTGGGAATAACTTCAGAGGGCAGAATCTTGTCATAAATTCTTTTTTTATTTGTATAGAACTTTACTTTGTGCTGTTAACATTTATAACTTCTTTTTGTTTTTGTCTCTAGCATGAATGTCAGCTAAACTTAAAAACATACAGCTGAATACATTATAACACGAGAGAAAGTGGGTTACTGAAGTCTGCTAAAGACAGCTAAAACACACTTTTGACATAATGGTGGAATGACTTATAGGACACAGAAACAGATGATGATAATCATGTATTCCTAAATATTCTAACATTTAAATGGAGTATAAAGCAGCTACAAATAGAGTCAGAATTACCGCTTTTAATTATATGCAAAGTGCCCAATAACTATGCCAAATAAAAAAACCCAACCATTTAGAGTTAGCCTCACTATACCAAAGCAACAACCATCATTAAATCAGAAGTAATCAGCTGTGTTTCTATTTATGTACCAGGTAATAAAAGGATTAAGTTAAATCAAACTGTTACTTTCAATTATAGTCTCTTAGATTAATCTTACCTTAAGAATTAATATAAAATGCAATGTTAAAGGCTTATATAATTTATTTCATAAATGCTCTGAAGGTATTCATGATAAGTTCATGCCCATTTTTAGCAAACTAAGTGCTATATTGAATATTCATGTGTCACACAACGTATTCCAAAATATGTAATAATGCTTTCTCCTAAAATACCTGCTCGTACAAGTTAAACTATCACTACCTAAAATACATAGCACATGCGCACCACTATCCCAATTCCATTTATTCTACAGCGATGTAAGAGGATTTCATTACTCAATCTAGGATGAACTATACCCCCAGGACTTTCAGACTTTTAGTTTGACAAGTCCACAATAGTACAATCCAATGTCACAACACTCACAAATGTATCGTGTCCAATTCACCTTGTTGCCTTTCAAGCTGTTAAAGCCAAATTAAAAATTACTTCCTTTCCTTCCTTCTGAGAAATTCAAGCTCTCTTGTACCCTTCACATTTCATTCTTTCACTTAGCAATCATCTACTGTTTGGTCTTACACAAAATTACATCAGCAGCAGCCCTCCTTCTAAACTATTTTCTACTTCATTAATACTTCATCTTTTTCCCAGACTCCTATGAACTGTACTACTACCAGAGCATCCTACTTCTTAGACTACTTCCAGAGTATCCTTCTCTACGATATTTGTTATCATTTTGTAATTATCAATGAGATGAAAAAAAAAAAATCCACACCAAAAAACAATTGCTCTGTGGATTTGAAGGCAAATTTCAAGTGTAGCCAGAGGAAAATCGCAAGCCTGAAAACTCTGCAGCCTATTTCCCAACCTACTTCAGCAGTCAGCTCTGCTTTAATAGTATTATGTTAACTAAAGCTCCATTTCTCCCCTTGGTCTTAGGAAAGCTGACTAAAATGGAGGATGTCCACTACGAGTAGAATAATTTGAAGTTATCTGTAGCTTTTGCCATATCGGGATTATTAGAAAAAGAAAACAGAAAGAGAATAATCTTATTATCCATCCAGCCTTTCAAAAACATATAACAATTTACAAGCATATACCAATAAACACATCACACCAAAGCACATACACCATAGATTAAACATCCCTGCAATTAACTAAAGGTTTAGAACAAAAGAAACAGAAGTATATTGTCAAAGGGTTGTGAATTTTTTCTCTACCACATTGAGCGGTAGACAACTACCCACCAATACTTCCTCATACAGTGAAAGCATTTAGGTGTGTAATTTCCACTGAATTTCACAGACACTAGTCTCCAACCTGTTAAGGTGATTTGGACATTACAAAGTATGCCTCTGGATGACCAAAAGCCTGGCCATATGAACCCATCTACCTGACTGAGACCCCTCAAAAATTTTCATCTGCACAGCTCTACCAAAGACAGTATAAATGCAATATACATCATTCATTTAATTGAAAACATTACATATATTTTTAATTAAGACAAAATAGGAAAAGAACAATATTATTTATTTAAAATGCTTAGAATAGAATATTTTGTGGAGAGCATCTGTTTCAGGATTAAATAATTCAATATCCATCAAAGAAATTCTGGATAGTGTAGAAAATTAAGCACCAGCAAAGAATTTTTTTATATGTTCAGATATTATCTAACTACAAACAAAATAATATGCCATGCAATATATTCTAAAAGACTTTATTTTAAGGTACCACGAACAATATAGGTTTCCCTTGGATTCTTACTCGTCCTGACCTAAAAGGTTTTCAAGAGTCTGCTCCTACTATTCATCTCTAGCTATAAATTATCATCCTACAGAATTTCTTAGGTTTCAACTTGTCTTCTTCTTCCTTTTGTCTCCTTCATTTGAAAATTTCTTTTTGCTTCAATTATCTTACACAGGAAAATTCTCTGCTCTTGTATGTCGTGCAACATTGTTCTCCCACTATCAGCATTTCTTTTTCATCATTCTAGCAAAGAAGTCTACTTTTCTCTTGCCAAAATTTATATTCCACCACACTGGATGTGTATAAATAATCTAAATGCTTCTTGCTAGAACACTTACATTAAAATTACAAACTTCACGTATCATGTGGTGACTTTACGGTGAGTAGGGGTTTGCCTTAAACAAGAGCGTGAAAACTTTCTCATAAATATTCATAAAATTGACAAAGTATGAGAAAGAAAAAAATATTTAAAACAAAAAATGGTAAATTACAAACCTTCATATGTTGCCAACAAATAAAGTGCAGACTGTGTAAGTATTACAGGTAAAAGTGAGGAAAAATGAGAAACTTTAGATACTCAAAGGGAGATATGTGAACTGTAAAAATCAATTGTAGCATAGGATGGAACAAATATTTTAGAACAAACCAGAAGAGAGCTGTAAAATTGTGGCCAAAGGGGCCAAAACTGCTAAAAGAACAAATTTGCAACATGATCAAATCAATAAATAAGAGAAAAAATAACTTGAATGAACAAAGAGGTGATATGAGTAGGGTTAAAGACAGTGAAGAATAGGATAGACAAAAGGCATAAGAAAGAAAAGGAACAAGTGAAGGCATTGTGTCTAACAGCCCATCCTGGAAACACAATAATTAAAGGTAGATATAGAAATTAGACTAGTCAGTAGTCAAGCAAAGTTTAAACAAGAAGAAGTGACAATATTATCAGAAATTAAGAAAAATTTATGATAAAGACATTAAGAAAGACTCAAGGAAAACAAGTGAGCTTGAAGATATCGTGAAATATATATATATATATATATGTAAAAGTTTGAAATTAAGACAAGACTTAACAAAAATGGGGAAGAAAAACAAGACAGCGACCCTATGTGCTTCGATTTGGCCAAAAATATTTAGTACAGAAAGAAGCTGTAAAGAAGCTTTACCTTTTTCTCATTTATTTTTTCCTTTTGCTCTTGTTGTTATTTCATTTTCAAAAATATTTCAGATTATTCTGAAATAATGCTAGGGAGACAAATTATAATTTCCACACTTTATGATCAAGTGCCAAGGAAAAAGTTACAATACTAATTGTAAAACAAGAAAAATATTTATTAGAAAGTGAAAAAAAGTGCTTAAGCAATGACAAAGAGCATGTTGGGAAATTCTGGCTAATATGAAGAAGGCAGTGACAGGTAGTCTCATTTGGGAGGTTTCATTCAGAAGACAACTGAAAGCTGATAACTCTGTGTTATTAAGCAAATATTTTCATAGCAAAATCTCAGAGGGAAGGAGACACTACTGCCTCTAATTAAAGAGAGAGCTCAAGGTCCAGGAGCTGCTTAACTGTATCAATTATAATGCCACTAATAACCAATTAAGATTTGTGATTTTCTAAATATTACCAGAGTCAAAGCAATATCAATTATTGTTTTTAAGAAGCCCCAAAGTTCTTTAAAAATAATTAATTCTGAAGGATTAACTACAAAATCCATTTAAAGGCAACAATGAAAGACACTGGAAGGTATTTGAGTTTGTTTTAAATGATGTTGAAAGCAAGTGTATTCCACCAAAAATAAGCCAATCATTACTATACAGAATAAAAGCTTGAAGAAAAAGAAAAGGGAAGACCAAGAGCTGATGGAAAAAACAAAGAAAACAAAATCAATTAAATTAAGAGGAGACGAGAGGGAAGACAAGAATGATCCTGTTTAAAATTAAGTTATAAAAGTCAAGTTAATATAATTAAGCTATATACTAACACAATGACCAATGCAAAAGAGTCAGTCAGAATACAGTAACAGAAACCTATTTTTTAAAACCTGTTTTAAAACTCTTAGCAAACTAACTGAAAAATCAGTGAAAACATGGAAGTAAGAGAGACTGAATAAGCCAACTAGGTGTCTGTATCTAAAACAGAGCTGATCTGCTGAGTCTCTGATGATATATTTACACGTAAAGCTGCCTCTCAGATGCAATTTGGAGAGATCTGAATTAGGAAGTCCATATAGTGCTGTGAAGCCCTTCAAGGGTTTTCTAGCTCAGGTCCAAGTGCAGTTTAACATTATTAGTTTGACAGAAAGACACACTAATATCACTCACGTGTAGACTGTATACACAAGGGTGCTAAAATACACAGTAATAGCCATGGTAGTCTGGACAACCTCACGCTCAAGGGGTAGTGGTCAATGATTTGTACTGTTTTGAGACCAGTTACAAGTGGTGTTCCTCAGGGTTCTGCTCTGGGATTTAACCTGCTTAACATCTTATTAAAGACCTGGAGGAGGAGACAAAATCCTTATCAATCTGACAATACTAATTTGGAAAATGCAGTCAATACAGTTAACCACAGGGCTGCCATTTAGAGGAATCTAAAAATGCTGGAGAATTAGGCCAATGTGCCGACATGAAATTCAGCAAGGACACATGTAAAGTCCTGCACACAGAGTGGACTAACACTTGAAAGAGTACAAAGCTGTGACTGCCCCACTGAGTAGCAGCTCTGCTGAAAACAACCTGGGGCGCCTAAGCACAGTTGGCTAATGGGATACTGGGCTGCATTCACATGAAACTAATAGAAGACTGAGGAAAAGAATTCCCCTTCATTCAGCGCTTGTTAGACCACCACTGTAACACTGCGTCTATTTTTGGATCCCCACTTGTCCAGCCCCATATGAGACATTGATCAACTGTAGAGAGCTTAGCAGGAGGTTCTCAAGACGTCAAGAGCTCTTAGGAGCGCTTCTCCTAAGGATAAATTCTGAGGCAGCTGGGCTTGTTCAGCCTGGGAAAAAAGAAGCATTGAGAAGAATAAGTAGCAACCTTTCTGTATCTAAGAGGTGTCTAATGAGAAGACAGAGTCCAGCTCATTACTGAGGTGCACAGCAGGAAAATGAGTGACAACAACCAAAACCAGAAGTTAGGGGGAAGGGGATTTAACTAGATATAGGAAAAATAATTAATTATGAGGAAAAAAAAAAAACTTGGGAATAGGTTGCAGAGATATGGTACAAAATTATAAGCAATATGATCTGATTCAAAATTGACCCTGTTTTGAGCATGAGGTTGAATAGATGACTTATCTTCCAACCAGAATAATTCTGCAGAGGAACTTTATGCCCAGAGACTATACATGCAATGTAACCTGTTCAGAGAAGCAAAAAAATTTTTAGCTGAAATGACTCCAAAGTTTCACACAGAAATATCCTCTTGCTTCTTTTTAAATGATTCCAAGAGTTCTTGAAGAGATGCTACAATTTCAGTAGGTGTTTAGGCCTATTAAATGTCCAAAATTTAAAAATATATTCATAATGCAGACAGCTATTTCGATACTCTTTCAACATGTGGCCATACTTTATTTCAAATATATTCACTCTTTTGAACAATATCCTTAGGAATTTCTTACATGCCTTTTCTTGTGCTCTACCATTTTCATTATGATGCTCTTCTACATATCTAAATGGCATGATTTTGCATAAATGGAGAGCAGCAGACGGTGAAACTGAATATATGAGTGTTTCCTTCTTTTTTTACCAACACAGACATGAGTAACCAGCTATAACTAGCATATATGTTGCTGGAATCTAAAAAAATTTGAACAAATCCATAAACATGAGAAAAAGATTCAAATTCACAGAATCACAAAATATTCAGAGTTGAATGGGACACGCAAGGATCACCAAGTCCAACTCAAGTGAATGGTGCATGCAGGGATTGAGCCCATGACCTTACAATTCCTAGTACCATGCTCTAACCAACCAACCTAATCTCTCTGCCAAAAAAAGCATGAAACTGATGAACCAGAAAATTTTTCCTCTTGTATTGTCAATTATTATGGAATGTGATTTCTTTGAGGTATAGTTTTGTTCCATACCATCATAAAATCCTTTGTGGCTTTGCAACTACATCAGCCAATTCCCTCAGGACTCTGGGAGGGACTCCTGTGAGGTCCCACAGACTTATGTACATTCAGGTTCTTCAGACGGTCATGGACTTGATCTTTACTTACAGTGGAGAGACTTTGCCTTTAGTTTGACCAGTAGGTCCCTACTCAGCCATGCCAGTTCTTTGCCTTCCTTGCCCAGTTTCTTGCAAGGGGGTCTTTCTTCAGAGGGTTTCTAGCTCTTGTGCTCTACAGAAGATTTCCTTAAAGATCTGCCAGCTCTGATCTGCTCCCCTGTCCCAGAGGTCAGTCTCCCTGGGGATCCTATTGACTTTCTTCTTGAAGAGCTGGAAGTTGGCTTTCCCGAAGTTCAAGGGCCTAACTGTACTGTATACCTGATCCATATCCCTCAGGACTACAAATTCCACCAATGCATGATCTCTCTCCCTCAGGCTGCCTCCAACCTTCACGTCCCTGCTTAGTTCGTATGTGTTGGTGACCATCAGATTCAGGAACACATTCCCTCTGCTAGGGCTGTCTCTTACCTGGCTCAAAAAATTATCTGGAACATCTTGCCTGGACAAGTTCTGTATTCTCCACCTTTAGAAGCATTTGAGGTCAAGTTGGATGGGGCTTTGGGCAACCTAATCTAGTGAAAGACAACCCTGTGTACAGGGATTTAACGAGGAGACCTTTAGATATCCCTTCTGACTCAAACCATTTTATGATTCTAAGTATGGAAAACATCAGGAAGAAAGGGGCCACTCACATGTAAGCCAGTGGCTGGTCAGTACATTTGCCTGGCGAAATGTTGTACCTGATCACCACAATCTGTCTAATTAAGCTCTAGTCCCTACTATTTTCTGTATAAGTATGCTGTGCAGTCTGTATGTGTATGTGCATAATCTACTACAGAACATCAGGCTGAACTGAAGCCTCTGTTGGATGAGACATTCCAGAAGGACTGCAGGTCTGGGGGACCCATAGCTCTCATTCCCAGTAACTGTAAGACACTGAGACACAATTCTGGGGAGAATAATTGATTATAGAAAACCCATATGCTGTGGATGAGTCTGAATGCGAGCAATAGCAAACTCTAGCCCTCATCAGTTGGCTGGGGGGAACACGATCAGGCTATCCATGCTGCTCGTGTTCATGTGCTTGTGCTGGTGCTGATACAGAAACCGTTTTCTCTCTGTGTTATCTGTGTGGTCAGTTAAGCGTGTGTAGTGCACAGTGCGAGCTTCTGCCTGTACAGGGTGTATGCTTAGCCTCATCACTGCCTGGACCCTGGGAGACAGAACCACTGCAACATCTCATTTATGGTATCAGACAGGAGCCTCCCGGAGTCCTACAATGCACCAAAATCAGTTCTAGCAGACTAAAGAAAAAAATCTTGCCAACAACATGAAGTTCATAGGACCCAGCATCGCTAACATAATTTCTAAGGTTATCCTATCAATAAAAGCATTATAAGTAACAATATCAAAGGTGATGACTGGTTTAATCCAACAGTCACTATATTTGTAAATAAGTGCTTTTCTTGTGTAAAAATGGCTTCTAATTACAAATATTTCATTAGAGAACTTTCCCAAACTTATTCACATTTTTTCCCTGTACTGCGCCAAATAAACTCTCACCACAACATCACCACCACAGGCAATAAGAATTGATATGGGGTAGGCTTATTGAATCTGACGCATGCTGACAAACACTTTGACTAGTTTTCTCTAGGACTTCAAACACACTATGCCACTGAAATCATTTGCTTTTTGACCACAGGCAAAAGAACTGCCTGTTACTAAAGTGAACAACCTGTTCTTCTACCTTTGAGATCCTAATAATCATTCAAATTGACAGCACCAACCAGGGTCAAAACGTCCTAAAGAACCAATTCAGGAGAACCACACCTTAACTAACTTTTTTTTAAAAAGCAGCTATTTTCATTTTACCTTCTGATATTATTATTCTCTTTCATTTAAAACAATAATTAAACACATTGACTTGAGTTTGGTATCCTCCTCTCACAAAAGGCCAGTTTAGTAAGTTTGTTTGACTACCTCTGTAGTCTATGTCTACAGCTGATGCCCATGATCTTGACATCCTTTCCTAAAGCAGTTGACAAATTTTAAATAGTTACAGACTATTTAAGGTAGTCTAAACTCTACCTTCATCCCTACTCCTGGTACTTTCTTAGCTTCCCTCAGAAACTGAATGGAAAATATGAGAGGCAATGACTTAATTATATTTAGAGCATCTGTTTCTTAAAATCTTGAGTCATATAGGTCTCCATTAATCCTTGTTCCTCAAACTAACAAGTGAATCATGCCACAGCAGCAATAATTCCTTCCTTTTGTCAAATTGCTAATGATGGAAGACACAGGAAGTCAAAATGTTTGGTAATTTGTTTAAATTTTTTTTCTGTATACTTCATTCTTACACAGATTTCACACTTCAACTGATTTGTAGACACTAGTAAAAGAACCTCTTCCACATTTAAGATGGTCCAGTGTCAGTTTTAAAATGCCTTCCTAATAAAACAGCCACTTTAATGTGAACTTTATACACAAATTTTAATTGCATATAGTGGAATGAATGCCCAAGTTTCCAACCCAGTCTACAATACTGTAAAATCAATTGTTCACTGAATGACTGCTCATATCCACTCAGCATGAATTACTGCATTATAAAGTAAATGGATATTTCTCCCTTGTGTGCAACACAATATAGTGTGTCTAGTTAAAAACAGGAGACATAGATCCATATTTTCTACTGCTTATTCAAATTTTGTGTACTAGATATATCGTTTTTCTAATTGTCTCAAGATGTTACACTGAACAATTCTCTCCATTTTTACAAGCTACTGGTTAGCTCATACTTGTTTTGTTCCTTTTATTTAAAGCCAAAGGATTGATTCCTGATCATTTCATAGAACGAGTCATTCACAACCTCTTCCCTACTTGTCACATATAAAAAATTACAGATGCATATGTCCTGCAGCATACATTATTGTTATAATATTGTTATATATAACTATACATATTATAAATACATATATACATACTATAAATATATATATACATATTGTTATAATAACCAATAACTACTACACACAATAGAAGTTACGACTTTGATTCCCTCATTTAAAACAACAAAACCAACAAAGATCAGCATTTAAATTATGCTTATAAGGTTAATTAATGTAAGGACATGTTCACACGTTTTTAGTCTAGCAATCACTGACTTTAAGACTAGATACTAGAAAGTTTAGCACATACTTAGGCATGTAAGTGCCTATAAACTCAGAACTGGAGTGCTGGGGTGGTTGCATCATTTGCTCTATCAACTTCTCTTAGAGTAGAAATCAAGCACCACTATATCCAATATGAGATAGTCAAGTATTCAAAAGATTCTGTGTACATAAATGCTCAAGCAGTGTTATCAGTGGAAAACCTTACTAAATTAATTTCTCATTCCTAAAAATCAGGAAATGGTGAATTTCAGACACACCAAAAAAACTGATGTGCTTTAGAAAAAAGTGTCTTACGAACTATATGCGGCTTGGAAAAGCATTTTGGGCAATATGCAAGTACTTATTCCACATGGATTACTAGATTCAATATTAACACCAAAAAAACAATAGCTCTTATATTTACAGTCAGTTAAGCTGCCATGCAACACCTTTTCTTTTTCAAAGATATTAATATCATAGCGTGTCAGAAGATTTTTCTACAAGCAAGGGACAAAGAGCAAGAAAGGCAGAAACGGCCATATTAGAAACCAAGTAACTGTAATTACATTGAAGAAGAGAGATTTTTTTTTCTACATTAGAGAGTTTGAAAAGGTTAGTAACATGGGTTACAGTAATAATTGCAAAATTAACTACTTTAATTACTAGCCTAAAATTGATGCCTCAAAAAGCCTTACACTCTATATCACCTACAAGGATGCCACAAAAACAGAACTAGCCTTTGAAATCTATTTCACTGAAATTTAATTCCACAAAGGTATTAATTCAGTGGTATTAGTGTAGCTATCAATATGCAAGCTAAGCAAGACAGACACATTAAAAAAAGAAGAAGCAATTTCATGTAACTTTTTCAGACTTTTAAATAAAATTAACTAATCCAGAGGAAGATATTACTTTGAAGAGAATGAGTCTCAAACCCATCAGTGTTTTATAAATCTCCCTGAATCTTTTCTCTCTTGTTCTGATAAAGTGACATACAATGGCTACATAAGACAACACAGGTTTAGGAAAACTTAAAAAAACCTAGTGTCTACTATTATCAAGATTACATAAAAAGATGGCAATATTTGGTTTTTATCTTGCGAATGGGTCTTAATTATCGCTCTGCATCTTTAGCATGCGTTTAATCTATTTACATTCACAAAATGACTACTTTATTGCAGAATGACTACACAAACACTACTCTTACCATGAAATCAAAGTACTACCTTCTGTATAACAAGGAAAATTAATGAAATTTCTAGCCAGAGTTTATCTTTTATTTTAAATCACTTTTTTAAAGAAAAGCTCTTGCTAAGGAGTTTATAATAATAAATAGCACATGCTAAACACCCCCAAATTTACCACCTAGTATACATTTAATTTGGTCTTGCTTTCCTCTAAGGAATGGCATTTATGCTGTATCAAATATATATTTGTCAATTCCTCCTATGTATGGTTAAGTACACACAGACTCAGATGCAGCTTCAGTTCGACTGGGGAGCCACACAGGCCCAACACGTCTGCCAAAGGCCACTTATTTACAGCTGCCAGTATATCAGCACTAGACAGAATTTGTCCCAGAACAGAAGGCAGGAAGAATAAGCAAACAAAGACAGTATTTTATATCTGAGTAATTCTCCTCAGTATCAGTGATGCCCTGTGTTCCAGAAGTACACATGTGAAAAGACAAACTTAATTAATTAATTACAGAGTTTAGAATTTTGTGGCTTTTGAATTTCTCAAAGTTATCTTTGCTGTTGTGTTTCCAGAAGCAGCAACCAGCACAATTCCATTACCTTCTTTGTAACGATCATTATTTTTTAACACTTCTCCAGAGTACATTTTTATTCATCTACTGACCAAATGAAATAGTTGCAGTTTTTAAATCTCTCTTCTCAAGAAAATCTCTCTCTCTGTATTCATCATTCTACCTGACTATACAGCAATAATAAATTTAATGAATTCACTTAGGAACTCTTAGAGTAATTCAGCTTACTACTTCTTTATTCAGCTGTTACTAATGAATTTTTACATTCCATTAGCCTGCCTATTCACCTTGGCTGTTTTTCTGGAGTTCTTCAGCCTTCCATGCTACTTTCTTATTAAAATAATTTGACATTACATATGAAATTTTTCTCTACTTCAATAGTGTCATTCCTAAACAGCCCAAACATTATAATAAGATATTAACTTACATACTGAATTTCTATACTGAGAAAAAGATCTCTTAACCTTACTCATTCATTTATCTGATCTCTCCAGTCTAATCTTAGAATTACTATCCCAGTATATGAGTACCATCTGTACAAAATCAATAGCAATAAGGCAATTTTAATGGAGCCTGTCACATTTCCTTGGGAATACTTAAGGTGTCATTTGATCTTGAGAAAGTCTTACTGCAGCAATGAGTCTGGCTTTTTTTCTGAAATAATATCAAAATTTATATCTACTCTGCCTCTTATGAAATAATAAAATCTGCATTATTTAATTTTTCTTCATTTGCACTGTTCTCATAATCTTTAAAATTTCATGGTTTTTTATTATTTGAAATGTTTGTATTCATACAATTTGTGCTGGCCTGCTAGCTGCATCTAGCAAAAGGCCAAATCTTGTTTTTCTGTTCCAACTACAACTGCAGTTATTAAAAGAACCTGCTTGGTCATTTTTAACAAGGAAGGAAGTGGATATAGAATATCAAAAGAAGAAAAGTTTGTGAAAAAGAAACAAGAAATTATGACAAAAACCATTCTGCAACAGAAAAATGAGACTAGTGCTGTGATCTTAAACTAAAGCCATCACTATGGTTCTATTGTTCTATTGTAACTACTGGGCACAGCAATTTATAATACAAAATAAGATGCAGTATTGTCATACACCAGTGTCATGACTGGAGCAATAGATTTTAGAACAGTAAATTATTTATATATCTCTTTTATTATACAGAACAGCTAAATGAGAAAAAGCATCTGAAGAAGGAAATAAATCCCATGTGAAATTCTTGTGAGAAAACAATCTACTTGTTTCCATGAAGTATTTTATTACTAAGCAGACTGATCAACTACAGAAGCAAAAGGTGACCCCAGTTTACAGCTGTCACATTTTGATTAAGACAAAATATGTGAAAAATCCTTTCTATGTGCTATTAAATGTCAACTGCTGTAGATATTTTCTAGCTTAATTTCCTGCAAGCTTTTCATGAATCACTTATTTTTATTATGCGATTATGTATGGCTAGATTAACCTAAATATAAATATTTTAATGCAATCACTAAAATGGATGCTGCCTTGGAGAAACAAAATACAGAGTTGTTTTTTTAATATAAATTTACTGGTAATTAATCACAGAATTTTGATTTTTAAACGCATGTGGAGATCATCCTGCTCAAATTAACTTCATAGCTTGACCAGGCTTCTCTTGGTCTTCCCTAGAACAACTCTAAAAAGTTTATTAATTTATCGTTTCACATATGTTCTTTGAATTCATTATGTCCATTTTTAAATTTTTCAGACCACCTTGGACCATCAATCATGGTATTTTTCTGTATCGTATCAGCCTACAAATTGATTTTTAATATATATATTGTTCTGAAGGAAATAATTGCAGACACACTAAACTGTCAGTCACACTAACACATTTTTCTGCACATGGAAATGAAACCACTTTCTGTTTGAAAATACCAGAAAATTCAGAATTCAGTGTACATTTTTCCAAAGTGTATTGCTAGTTGACAGCATTTATAGAAAACAAAAAAGGATTTTCCTCCACGATCCTGAGAATATAGAAATAATAGAGAGCATTGACTAACTTTAAAAAAGAGCAGAGGAAACATTTATTTATTTATTTAGGTCATCAAGTGCTGAAAACTAAATAACATGGGTATCTTTATAATGAATCTCACAACACTACCTCTATCAATTATCTGGACACGGTGATCAAGTGCACCCTCAGTGACTTTGCAGGTTACACCAAACTGGGTGGGAATGTTGATCTGCTGGAGGGCAGGAAGGCCCTGCAGAGAGATCTGGACAGGCTGGATCAATGGACCAAGGCCATTGTATGAGGTACAACAAGGAGAAGTGCCGGGTCCTGCACTTGGGTCACAAACAACCCCACAGAACACTACAGACTGGGGGCAGAGTGGCTGGAAAGCAGCCCAGTGGAAAAGGATCTGGCAGTGCTCTTTGACAGCCAGCACAAGCCAGTAGCTGAACATGAGCCAGCTGTGCCCAGGTGGCCGAGAAGGCCAGAGGCATCCTGGCCTGTATCAGCAATAGTGTGGCCAGCAGGACCAGGGCAGGGATTGTCCCCCTGTGCTCGGCACTGTTGCGGCCACACCTTGAGCACTGCATNTTGAGCACTGCGTCCAGTTCTGGGCCCCTCAATTCAAGAAGGATATTGAGGTGCTGGAGCCTGTCCAGAGAGGGGCAGCAAAACCGGTGAAGGGTCTGGAACTCAAGTCCTCTGAGGAGCAGCGGAAGGCTGTTTAGCATGGAAAAAAGGAGGCTCAGAACAGACTTCACAGCTCTGAGAGGAGGTTGCATCAATGTAGGTGTTGGTCTCTTCTCCCAAGCAGCAAGTGATAGGACAAGGGGAAGTGGTCTCAAGGAGCACCAGGAAAGGTTTAAATTGGGTATTAGGAAAAAATTTCTTTACTGAAAGGATTGTCAAGCATTGGACCCAGGGTAGTCGTTGAGTCACCATCCCTGCAGGTATGCAAAAGACATGTGGATGTGGCACTTAGAGTCATGGTTTAGTGGTGGACTTGTCAGTGCTGGGTTAAGGGCTGGACTTAATCAACTGAAAGGTCATTTCCTACTTATATGATTGTATGATTCAATTATTCCAGGGAATATTTTCTCTCTAGAAAGATATTTTAGCTAAATAGATTCAACGGTGGGTATATTATCGATACTAAATTAGGTAACACTTCTCAGATAAGTAATTAAAATACTAAAACCAACAGAATGTTTATGTGTTCCACTTTAGCTTCATGTGAAGACAAATCAATAAAACAAACAAGGAAAATTTCTGGGGGGAGGGTGCAGGGGGGCAAATAAAATAAGCTAAATCTAAGGCATAACTTCCACATTTATGATAGCCTGGATCCAAAAGTGCTGGGAATAACTCTTAAGGGACAAGACTTTCTCAATCATAGTCAGTTCTCAGCTATCGATAAGAAAAAAAAAAAAATAACCTGGATAATCCATAATCTAATCTGGATAATCTGGTCAGGTTCCCTACTTATTCATTCTGGCTTCCTCACAAGGAAATCTAGGTATTAAAGAGGGCAGTGAACACAACCTGCAGAGAGGACACTAAGATAAAAGAGGGGTAGGCATTTTTGCCTTCTGACTCCATACCTAATGAAAGCAGCCCATTTTCAGATCCAAGCAAAACTTTGAAGTACTACGGACAAGTTTTTTCAGCACTGCATGTAAAATAATATTGCCCTATAACTGCGTTGTTTCTGCATGGAATGAGCTTGATGATTATCTTACAACAGTATTAATAGAGTTTCAAAGCGACATTAAATTACCGCCATAATCTAGTCTACATCCTACAAATCACACAACTTCAGTCCCTGAGCTCAAATTACTGTTCAACTATAGCATATAGTTCAAACAGTATAGTTTCTTAAATTTAAAAAATAAAATACACAGAACCTTTTCTTTCAATGTTATAATGCAGTGTCAAAAGACCACAGTAAAATAGGCTCTGTATTTTTAGTTTAACTGATTAATATAAGTTGTGAAAAAAAAAAACCACAAATTACCTCCAAACAATATCTGCCACTATCTGTCACTTGAAACTCTGCAAAACCTCTCATTTAATAAGTTTGAAAAAATTAGAGAACATGCCTTTTGAAAAACAAACTGGGATTTGTATCTAGGAGGCAGATTTAGAAAAAAGATTAACTAAAACTTAATTTAGATTTCAACTGTCTAAAAGTATTACCTCCCCATATAAGGAATTTATTTCTGTTTTGATTTATCTTTAAGACATCACCTAAGACACCACATAGAACATTTAAGGATGCTTTTCTTCCTTTTTAATTTAGTGGTCAGGCTCATAGAAAGCCTTTATTAGATAGCAGCTTTCTTGAAAGACTGACAAACAGAATCAAGGACATCCATTATCAACAGAAATATCCTTGCTTATTTCTGCCAGGCTTTTTTTACCTTTTTTTCCTCACTCATTTTACTTTCACATGTTCTTTTCATCCAAGACTTCATTAAATTTGGGAGAGTGAGCAGGAATAAAAATAAAAAAATAAGAAAAATAAGATATAGACTTTAGGATAATAAAATTAAGAGATGCTTACCTTCCTACCCTTATAGCAAGAACTTTTTAATATATATCTAGAGAGTGAGTTAAAGGAGCTGTTTCTGTGCAAAATGACTCTGTTTCAGGATTCTGTCAGACAAAATGCTTTCTTCTCTTCCTTTTTCCTATACCTAAACTGTTGGTCTTCCTCTTCAGCATTCTACACTCATTTAGCTGTAAGTCTGAATTCCCTATGGGTCCATTAAGCATGTTGCTAGGCAAACAGTCCAGCAGCAACTGTGAAACAGGAGGTTTGGATGGGAGCCAGTTTTATAGGTCACTACACTGTAAACCTTCACATCATTAAAGTAGAAACTAGTCTTGCAAACTGCAACCATTACTACTGATATTCTTTCATTTCTCGCAGAAGACAGTCATTCATACTACACTTTCTCAATAATAAGTATTTCTAAATCAAAGGCATTGATAAGGATAGTATTTTTCCATGTACTAGAAGGGTAAATCCTCTATTTATTGAATGTTTTAATGCTATCCATCATGTGTCTAGAAATAATAGCCATGTTAGAGATGTACAATTACCATGGGAGAAACTTTTATCTTACAAACTCAAAGAGCACATATAAAAGAGGACTTAAGTAAGGAGTATTTTCTTTTCTTTTCTTTGTTGTAACAACAATAAGACAAAGTAAACTATTCTGTACACAAAACTACCCAGCCATCATATTATCTGATTCAGGAAGGTTCCTTTTCTTTGACTGAAGTATTGTATCTTTGCTGTAACGTAGCATTATCTTGAAAATGAGCATATAAGCCCTCCAGTGTGATCTTTACATTAATTCAATCACAGAACTCTAGCTGAGAACAGCAAACTGCAGAGTCCTGCTGATGTGACCACACTGCATTACCATGTGGAAGACCTGCTGCTCCAGTTAATAAGTTCAGAAATAAATGGAAGTGAAGGTTCCCTGCCTATGGTGGGGCAGTTGGAACTTGATAATCTCTACAGTCCCATCCAACCCAAACCATTCTATGACTCTCTGATTCTATGAAATAAATATGATCCCAGAAACAAAAACATTTCCATGTCATTGTTTTTTCAGGCTGAAAACACAGCAATGAAATCAGCACACAAAATTTCAAAATCAATGACGCTCCACAAGAAAAGTGCATAGCTTGGGCATGTATATGTTTGGGTTTCTTTAGTTAGTAGTTTGGCATTGGAGCACTTCTAAGCTGAAGAAAGTGAAGCAGAGCAAAATAAAAACATTTCCTCTGTGCATTTTATATACACAGGGATTGTTTTAAAATATGTATTATTGGAATGAATAACAATGATAAAAAGGCATTGACAAAGCAAAACACTCATGATACCACTAGTTCTTGAGTTTCTGTATCCTTATTTGCTCATTATCAGCAACATTTTAACTTTTATGGTAATAGAACTAAACCAATAATCCCCAACCTTCATGCTTTCATGTATGAGAAAATGAAAAATGGATTTAGGTGTAAGAAATGGAAATACATGAGCTGAAAGATCACCACTGTCAAAAGCTACAGAGATCTAAGCAGCGACAGTAATGCCAGAGATTTCTCATCACTATCAGGTGAAAGGAAAATAGTGACATTTTTCCAATTAAGTCCTAGATAATCTTCTGTACTCCCTAATTTAATGGTCCGTGTACAATTTTTTCAATCTTAATATGATTCTCCATATATATTTACTTCTCCAGAAGTGCAAAAAATTTGAAGCAAAGAAATTGATTTTTATAACATTACTGTAATCTTGAAAGAAGATTTAGAATTTGTCTACTTATCCTGTCAACTCCTGAGCAAAAATATCACCAGACAAAGCTATCAGCATTATTTAAAATCTCTGATGAATATCTGTTTTGACTTGAACAGGTCAGATGGTAACTTATGCTTCTAGTTTTAAAATTTCTGTGTGTCATTTGGCCTGTTTTGGAAACAAGATCAGCAGAAGTAACTCATGACCTCTCTCTGATTCTACTCAAGCAAATTCTTAAATCCATCTAATCTATGTACATAAACAAAGATGCCAGAAGGGCTCACTAAAGAATCCCCCTTTTACAAAACCCTGCGTGCTTAAAAAGAGCCTGCTGGGACTAACAACCTGTTTTTCAACTGTTTTTTAAAACTTGACATTGTAATTTGTGTTCAAAAGACAAAGATTAGGTACCAGATACTACTAAATCCTGTGTTGATATATGCCTCAGAACTACTAGGAAGTTGCTAAACTGAAGGGCAAAAACTGGTAGCTCACATTTGCTAGTTCTATGGGAATTCTGTTAAGAAACTTGATTTACATGTTGTGATAAAAAAGTAAGATGCCATTTGTCTCTAAATGTACACTTAACAAATACAACCATCAGACTGTTAATGGTGCACTGCCTGTTTTTTGTAGACAACTGTCTGGGCCTCGAGGGCGCACAATGGTCTTAATGTCCCTACTTGCCTCCCTGAGGTTTCCCCTCACTCTGTCCCAGCCTCATTTTACTGCAGTCACTGCCCCAGCCACGCTGAGGACAGATGCCCCAAGCCCTCTCAAAGTGTGGACACTCCCACTGCAGCCTGTCTCCAGACTTGTCTCTGGTCCCATCAGCTTTTGCTGCTGATGGGACTCTGCCCTTGGCTCATGACTTGTTGTGTTGGTGCTGTCGATAGACCATGATACCTGATCTTGGCTCTGCCCCCATGTTTGCACAGGGTGCTCTTATCTTGTCCCCCTCAAAAACCTGCTCTGTTCTTGCTTCTCTCTGACAGCAGACACAGGAACATGCTTGTGCTAATTCCTTGCCTCACAGGAATGATGAAGGCTTTGCTCTTAAGCCTGGACATGGAGTAGGTCATCCCTAGACACAGTGAAAGCTGAGAAAGTTCATTGCAAACAGCAAACAGGTGCCTGTCTTGAACCAAACCAGATGCTACTTTCCTATTCATGCATTTAGGCACGGAAATATCTTCTTAAACCTGGCCATCAGTGTTTTGCTAATTCATATTTTTTAACTGAATAAATAGTATTAAACAATGTATTTGGCTGTTTCCTTGACAATTTTTTTAAGTTCACAGAGATACTTTCTTATTTCATTAATATTCTTGTCTCTACTGTTGTGGAATTAAGAAAACCAGACAAACAAAAACAAAACAAAAATTTAACATTTAACAAAACAAAAATATAAACATGAATTCATGAACAGAAGTTTGAAGTTTAGTGAGGCAGTCCATTTCATCAGAACTTGAATAGCCTCAGAAATCTATGAACTATGCCCTCGTTGAAAATAATAGCAATGACTAAGGAATTAACTCCCTTCTGCAGATACACAGTCTACCTCTTTTGGTACACATTTAATACAGATACATGAAACCTGTAACATTAATTTTTTGCAAGTTATTTTCTTCTGACAGTGGCTCAAAAAGTTGACTAAAAAAGTTCTAAATGTGCTCAGTTGCTGAGATAGAACAGTCATGTTAGCATAGACACTGCATAATGCACTTCAGACCACTAGCTGCAACATAGTAGTATATTTAGAAATTATTTTTGATAAGCTATATGAACCTAAAGAAACTCAGTTGTCTCAAAGAGGTGGTCCCATTTCAGAACCCAAGAACACAGGAAGGAATATGATTTGGACTCTTATATAAAAAACTCCAATATTTTTTCTAGACAAAATTATAATAAGTAAAATATCTTTTAATAAAGCATAACAGATGAGAATCTTTTTATGTTGCAACACAAAACGGAGTTCACTGCTACTGTCTAAGGCATGCTGCCTAAATCAATAGAATTTAGAGGAAAAACAGCTTTCTAACAGTCAAACACACTCACCTAATCAATATCAGAAGTAATTGAATTACCATGCAGCTCAGATTTTTAAAATGGTCTTTATGAAAGTTAAAAATCATTATACACTTAAAATCAAACCACAATCTATTATTAAAAAAAAATACTGAAGGCTGAAAAGACTGAAAATGCATTCAAACAAAAACACCACGGTCAAAATATTTGAACTAAATACAAGTTTTATGCAGCACAATTACATCAATGGCCTTATCTCTTTAAAAAACTCATTATACACTTAAAATCAAACCACAATCTATTATTAAAAAAAAATACTGAAGGCTGAAAAGACTGAAAATGCATTCAAACAAAAACACCACGGTCAAAATATTTGAACTAAATACAAGTTTTATGCAGCACAATTACATCAATGGCCTTATCTCTTTAAAAAACTCCATAAAGACGCTACAAAAAAAATAATGGAAACTTAAAGACAAGGAATCTATACTACATGTTCTTTTGTCAGAAAATACGTACATTAACACTGTGCTTCATGTTCTAAAGAACATAACAGCCTCTCTTCCTTAACTGCATTTTTTGACATTTCCTCCATCAATCACAATCAAATCATGAAAAAACACTGATTTAATTACTGTGTCTGCCCAACAAAATAGCAAACTTCACTATATAAGCACTACTCACTGCTGATTGAACAGTTAAATTTTATCTTGCTCCTCTTCATAAAAGGCCAAATTAAAATCTTAATCTCAAAAAATATTGACCATGTATCCATGAGGGGATAAACCAATCCCAGAGTGTTTTTACTTATAGATGCAGCTCTAAAAAACAGAGACATTACACTGAGTTAAAAGTTGAAGACTTGCAACCATGTTTTATAAGCAAAAATGAGATTTTTAAAAAATTATATATGATACATGATATTATAAAGATGGCATATCAGACGGAAGTTATTTTTAATCTGTGGTTGTTTTCATTTCGGGGCATATTTGGTGTTTTATTTTTTAGAAGACAATTTTTTTATCAATTTCCATACTTAGTAAAATGAAAACATAGCAAACATATTTATTCCTAAAGCCTTGAGGTCATCCTGACTTTGCCAGCTGCAAGAGAAACTCACTCCAGGCAAAAAGCTGAAGTGCTTTTAAATGTAAAATGTGCTCGCTTTCACATGAGCAAGCAGCCTGCAGGTAAAAAATGCCTGCCACAGATTCAAAAGATAATGGTGGGATTTCAAGCTCTCTTTACAGAATATTTGTAACTAAATTTATTGATCAGAGGACCACTGAATATCATAACAAACAGTATTATAATAAGCAATAGGCACAGATGTGAGATCTGACAACAGGATGCCATTTTCTTGCTCACATTTTTTTTAAATTAAAAAAATCTAACCTTTTCCTCTCATAGCTGAGTCTATGTTGGATAATTTATATTTAGTGAAAATGCAGAAAAAGGGGTGGGGAAATGACAGAATAATGATATCACATAGCTTAAAGAACGCTTTTGGCCTGAAAGCATTAGGCTATTTTGCAAGAGTCGCCACCCTAACTGAGCATTGCTGGCTTGGACTGAGTGGTTCTGAATCTGAAAGCTGTCACCATGTAGATTTCAGCCTACATAAAAGCAGACGGAGTGGCACCATCACTGAGGAGACAGTGTAGATAAAAGCCTAAAAAGTTTCTAATTTAATTGAGAATCTCTAAAAAGCATCTAATCTTTCTAGTAAACAAATGGAGGCAGAGGGGTAGCAGAGAGAATGTACAGCCATTAAACACTGTCAGACACTCCTGGGTTTCTGTGCTCAAGACCTCAACATCACGTGATACTTCATTTCCAGTTCTGCATCACTGAAAGACTTTAGTCTATAAAGATGTAAGTAAAACTTTTAAGTCATCAAAAGCCCTTTGAACTTGTCAATGTCGCACAGACATTTTAATATACACATCCATCAGGTTTCACAGATTTTGCCTACCTGAAGGGCTTGGGTTTTTCTCTCAAGCTCCAGCAAGAAAGTACTCCAAGGTTTTCTCAGGCATTCACTATTCTCATCCAAACTTAAGATTTCTTCATTTTTTAAGTTGTATTTTTAACATCTATATAGTTAGTTGAAGAAAACAAGAGTCTTTGGTATTTATGGCATCATATTATTTTGGTCACTAATACTGGGAGGGACACCAGGAATTAGTAGATACGGTTGCAAATCAGAGTGTTCCAAGAATCAATTCATTTCGTAAGTCCTGTTAAACGCGATTGCTAGAACGATTTCACCCATAGTTTATTGCCTTTTTTTATTTAGCAGATATGAAAAAAATCAAGAAACCCTAACCACTGACTGAAAACTTAATGAGTAATTAATGACTACTACATCCAAGAATTGATATAGTTCCTTTAAAACTATCTGGATAAAGAATGAAAACACACATTCAAAAAACAGGTAGTCCACAAGTAAACTGCTAAAAATAGTTAATAAAATTTTAAATTTAATTAACACTTTGGAATATATGCCTTTATTTCTGGATACCAAATATTCTCCTACTCATTGGCCTGATCTAATGCTGGGAAACATCAATAAGTAATGACTCTCCCAAGTAGAAACAAGCTACGTGGGTGAGTGTGTGGTTCACTACACTAAATTCAGGGTTAGTTACATATGACTGGAGCATGAATTCCAAAGAAGATGAAATGTCTCTCGCTATTGATGAGGAGGATAGCATGCAATTTTATTCAGGGTCCTCTCTATGCACTTTTGCTATTCAAGCAGTATATTTGATCCTTGCATGGTTCAAGAAGTCCAAGACACACAGCTGGAAACTAAGCAGCTAGACAGAAACAGTAAAATATCAAAGGTACACTCAGGTTAGATCACAGTCTTCTATAGAAGCTCTTTACAATATGTAAGGAAAAAAAAATCTCTACTAGGTCAACAGTTTTCACTGACTTCAGTGGGACAGTATTTCATCCTGAAAAATTAACATTAGAGGAATATACAGTTGCCTGGTTAGGTAGCCCAAGTTCTATACAGAGATCAATTCCCCTTTGGCTACCATTCCCCGTTACATTTGCCTCCTAGCCAAGCCATCAGTAAAAAATGTCTGAAATACTTTACTCACTCTGCCAAAACTGTATCTCTTTTCCCAAATCTGGCCAATTCTTCACACTCTCCAACCTCACTCTTCCAAGCCCTAAGAGGCGTCATCTTTCCAAAAGAGCCAATCCACACCACAGCAAGTAAATTTAAATCTGTATTTTAAAAGCTAATCTCACACAAACCTCAAATCATTTTTAAAAACAAAATATTAAACACACCGAGTATTTCTTCGCTAGAGACCACAAAATTTATTCTGATCTAAATCTAAGTATGGAAGAAGTAAAATAGGAATATGTTTACTATGAGTGAAATTTGTCTAACTTAAGGTACCAGTAAATTATCCATGTAGCCATGAACAACGTAGTCTCGGCAAACTTAAAATTAAGGGGTTTAATTCATTCCAAATAAGGATCCACAGTTGCTAGGTTGACAATAAATCCCAAGGGAATCAGAGTGGGGTTGTATATTTTCCCAGAGTTATTTTTAGCTATCTATCATCAAAGAAGGCCATTACTTGGACTGTCAGGCTAGTAAAGGCAACAAAACATGGAGGAGGAGAGCATGGAAACATCACACGCCCTAACAAGAGCACAGTGCTGTGTAATGAAATGGGCTGGCACATTTTGGGGTGCAGGCTTTTGTAGTTGTTTTCCTCTAGTCTACCCATAGCTCACGGAGAGAGATGCTGAGCAGCCAGTGAGTCGCCTGATGATCAGGGGCAGAGTGAAGCACCTCTTATGTCCTTTTCTTAACAATGTCCCTACATTGTCCAAAGGTGTGGGGTACAAACGTCTGACATTTGCAGAGGCTGGGATACTGGCAAGCACAGCTGGCTTGTTGCTGGGGCAGTGAGTTCACATAAAAGAGGCCATCATGCCAGTGGGT
The DNA here is from genome assembly GCA_013398055.1 of Ifrita kowaldi. Classification (NCBI taxonomy): domain Eukaryota; kingdom Metazoa; phylum Chordata; class Aves; order Passeriformes; family Cinclosomatidae; genus Ifrita; species Ifrita kowaldi. The sequence goes on from VZRS01012146.1 coordinate 82,234, forward strand.
AGGGGAGGGAGGACAGGGAACAGCAGCTGTTCTGCTTCAGCAAAATTTTACAATTCATTAGATGAATGCAAAAAAAGCATATTATCTTTGCTCTCAAGGGGGCAAAATTCAATTCTTCCAACACTGCTGAGTAGCTCTAAGATGTGGCACACCTGAAGTAATGAAGTCAAGAACACTGTTGCATTTTTTAAAAATCACATTATCTACACTTGGCTAGTGATACTTTGTATCACTGCATAATTACAGACCTATAAAATCTCCATTAAATTCACACCAGTAAACATTTCTTTGAACTGAGTGAAATAAAGCTTTTTGATGTACGCTATTCTCAGCATTTATCATAAATATTAGAAATATATTCAGTAAATTAGATTACAAAAGAGTAGTAATTCCACAAGAATCAAAGAAAGAGCGTGTTTAATTGACTCAGACCAATAAAGGAAAAATGGTGGCAGAATCAATTAAAAATATATTAAACAAATGTATTTCAGGTGGCAGCAAACCCACCTTCATTTCAGCATATTGCCTCGGGCTTTATAAGCTTGCTAGTTTTACGTCAGATATAGCGGGATATAAAGAGATAAACTACAGTCATTGCCCTATGGATACCAATATAGGCTAGAAAATAAAGCCAGCGAAAACCAAAAAACCCATAAAATATATGATACACTTTTTAGAGAGGATAGAATTTTTCTTCAGAATCGATTTACACCTTTTCTCTCACCACAAAACATTGGCTTTAAGAAAGTCTTCTCTAAATGAGAAGCACCAAAATGCCTGTTTCCTAAAGCAATGAATATTTAAAATGTTCCTGGAAGGTCGTGATCAATGACAGGGATCATTTGCAAGCATCACATCTTTCACAGTCTCTTCTGCTTTAGAGATCAGGGAACCTTATCTTTTAATTGCTCTATGCTGAAAAAAGGCCTTATGACAAGCACAATGATCTATTCAGAGCGCTGCTAGCTGTAAAATAGTAAGAACAAAGAGGAGTGAGGGACATAGGAAACCTGTCTGAGTTGGGGTTTTTTTTCTTTTTTCTCTTTTCTTTCCTCTTTTTTCTTTTTTCTTTTGTTTTTTCTTTTTTGTGTGTGTGTGTGATTGGGGCACAAAACCTTTGGTTTTGCACTTTTCTTGAACAGACGCAGACAGATGTTTTAGTTTCCCAGAGGATGTTAAGTCCATAGACTCATCTTCATTGTACCACAGTCACAAGTTATAGAATTTAAAAATTCTGGCAGATCTTTCTCTGATGTGCTCTCGCCCTTAAAATATTCAAGACACACAAGATGGAACATTAAGAGTTAGTGCAAAGGGAATACCTGGAATCAAAAGGCTCCACACATACATTTTCATGGTATCAACAACAGATGGCAACATCTAGTTTCCAAATTCTCATTTATATGAAATTTGAGGAGTTATTTTACTTTTTTTAAGCCAAATAACATGACATTTAAAAATCAGAGCAAAAATCATAGGTAAAGATATTATTTATAAATGTATGAAGATACATTATTATTTACGTAAGCACACATGCATTCAGTCAGTAAAGGTCCTGTGACTTTATCCAGTAACAGTATAGCTGCAAAATCATGATACTGAACACTGAATACACAACCTTCACAAGGAAATATTCACAATTTGGTTATGCTGTTTTATTAAATGTATGGACGGAAAAACAATCAGTTAAACAACTGGTATATTTCATAAGTTGGAAAAGAGGACACATTTGAGAGAGACACTAGTATTCCTGTACTATTCATGCAAATATTAGAATCCAAAACAGAAAATTCCAACATGAAAACAAAATAAGAAAGATTTAAGCTAGAGTCAACGCAAGACTTTCCAATTTTCTTGAGACGGAATATGACCATCTCCAAGGATATAGCAGTCTGCATCCTTCCTTCTGCCCCTTCTCTTCTCTCACAAAAAAACAAACTCCTACTCAAAAATTCCCAATATATTCTAGTAGTAAATCTTTATAAAAGACAAGGTTATATCTGAAGTCAGTATATGTTATGCTGCAGAGGTTTTCAGCAACCTGTGTACAGAGCTGTGGCTGATGCAGGGGCATGCCAGCCACAGGCTCAGCTGCGAGGTACAACTCCCCAGATCACGAACGGATGCACTGCACGCCGATGACGGAAGACTAATGTCTTCAGGATAACGTGTGCCCAAACATTGCTGTGCCACTGTGCTGGCTATTTCACAGGGCTACAACAGTATCACTTCTAGCACAGGAAAACCATTTAGCTCTTCCAGCTAAACATCAAGGAATGCAATTGCAAGACAGAAAGGGGTAGATACTCTATCGCAGATAACAATCCAAAGCACTATGGTACGTAATGAAGAAAATGGTCTCCTTGCCACTTACTATATATACATTGAATCACTGAATGGCAGGGTATATCCTGTTTCTTACTGATAGGAGAAGGAAGTAAGTCCTATTTAGCGTAAAAATATTTTTCCTTCTTGTTCTAAAAAGGAATAATTTTTAATTAAATTAAAATAGCTTACATTTACAAAATTGCCCTCAAATATCAACAAGAAATAGTAGCATTAGATTTGGTTTAATGACTTCATAAGAACATGTATAAAACATGCTATAACTTAAAAAATGACTCTGTGATAAAATATATATATTCATTGTACATATACAATTCAGTTTCCCAAGTGAGAATATTACAAGATGTTTTATCACTGATTGCTGCTCTAATAATATGCCAAATGCCAGCTTGGAAATTAAATATTCACAAGAATACAATTAAAATGAAATCCTCACTCCCAAAATAAATCACAAAAAAACACCCCCGTGATAAATCAAAGAAAATAGTATTCCTGCTGCCTTTGTCCAGTTCTTTTTTTTCCCATATGGTATCTTATTTGTCATATGGAGGTTGCAAAAATACCCTTTTAGAGAATAAATTAGAAAAATGAAGCATAAACAATAAAGCCTGCTCAGCAGTCGTGTTTTCCAGTGCTCTGTAGGATAGCTGCAGGAATTTTCCATGCTGTGAGTGTTAATGAGACCCTCCATAGGCACCATTAATACATAAAAGCTATCACCTATAATTCACCTCTTCAAATCTGCACTTTTTGAATTCAGTAACTAGAGCAAAACAGATAGAATCATGCAAATACTATCCCCATTTACTGATACACAACCACTAGCCAAAAAGGGGTTGACAACAGAAAAGTTATCACCAGACATAAATGCTTCAATAATCACACACAGTCCAGAAGCACTTGGAGAACACGTACAGTTTTGAAGACTAAAAACTGTCCCTAAACATATGGTTTTCCTGATAGAAGAAAACATACTTACAGGAATTACTAATTAGCTAAAACTGTCTGGATTCAAGATACTTAGGCACTTAGAACAGAATGGGTATCTGACCAAACTCTGTAATGAAAGCAATCTGGCATGAAGGAAATACACAAATTTTACACAGCTTATTTCCAAGTTGTCATTTATTTTTTATAACATTTATTTAAATTAAATTGTGGAAAAATTCAAATTTTCAACATGGATACCAATAAAGTTCTGGTTAACAGTTGCTAGCATGAGGCAATTGTCGCTAACCAGCATCTCACACAAGTACATTTCCAAAACCAGACACTGGACTTAGCCAAGGACAGCTTCACCAAAGAGTGAAGGACTTTAAGCTTTTTGTAGGAAGTCCCTCATCTCTATTCCATTTCTGAATGGCCAACCCCTGGGAAAAGACATGAGTGGGGTCTGTGAACCCCTAATACTTCATAAATTTTAAAGTGAAAGAATATTAGTTCATTCTGCCAAAAATGAACAGCTTGCAAAAATGCACTAGTTTCTGTATTTAGTGACAGAAACACGAAGCAATAGAAGACCTCATAGTTATCTGGCCCTCTGATCCCGGTTCAAAGTGATTTCTCTGTTCAAGGTACTGGGAAGTTTCTACGCAATTTAAACAAATATCCAGAAATTAGATTAATTTTTTTAAACAAGACCCACCTCTTCCACAAAATGAACACTGATTTTTGGTACAAGCTTGATGTAGGTCATCCTTCCTCAGCTGCATTTCTGCTTCTGATTAGGCTAACTAACTCCTGGGTTTCCCATAGTTCTCATTAGCATCAAGTGATTCAGGCAGGTCATCCCTTATCAATGAAGTCCTTTTTTTGTACCATGCTATCCACTGCCAGGTAAAAATACTTTTTTGAATAGTACTACATCCTGGATGAGCCCAAGCATGTACTTCGGGCTGCAGACCTAAACTGAACATAGCAAATACATATCAAAGATATGCCTCAAAGCCAGCTTTGCTAGAGGTTAGTTATGTCCCTTCCCTACTATTTTTCTGGTTTTGATGCCCATCAGGCTCATTACTGAGCAATTTCAGCATGCTAAGTTATCAAAGGCACTTCTATTTTGGAGGCCAGGTCAGCTTCCTGATGCCTTAGTGTGTTGCAAGAGCTCATTCAGCATCTGACATGAATTGAAGCATTTGAAAGAGGGTAGTAAGTGAATAGGGTGAAGGTAGGCAGTGGCCAGCAGTTAAAGGGGTTTGACTGCTATGACACTTATTTACACGGTGAAATGCACTTCCTGAGCACATTTCACTTTCATAGAAGTGAAAAACCACTGGCTTTACATGAAATTTTCATTCTTAAATAAAATTACTTCAGAAATACTTATGCAAACACATAACATAAAATAAGAAATGCACCTCCTTAACAGCTCTTCCTAAAACCAAAACATGATGATGGACAAACTTGAGAATGGCAATTTATATGAGATAAATGATTTATAAACGTGACTTGCTAGAAGAGAGTGGGAGGAGCATCATGACAGCAGCCATTTCCATCTAAGACTAAAATTGTTTTTGCTTCCAGTTTTATACTGGAAAATCACCAGGAAGGAATCAGATAATGATATTTGGTAGCTTCAGTGAGAAGTTCATATAACTGAAAGATCATTTCCTCTCATCTTAATTCCATCAAATAACTTAGGAAAAAAGTAAATTCTGCCACTGTTCATGTACCCAAACAGCAGCAGCCGAACTGCAGTTTTCAAAGGCGGAAGGCTTTATACACTATCCCAGTGGCGTGTTACAACACTGCATCAATTAGTGTTGTAATCTATACCAGCTACTACATCTTCTTCACTTACTTGTTTTTATATATCTTCCTCTCTCCTTCTCTCTATTTTTAATGAAAAAGTGAAATACTGCTAGTGTCTGCCAGACAGGAAATTAGCTCAATGCTAAGAACAAGTAAAATTGCACTAACACTTACTAAAAAGAACATAGCTATTTTCTGAGTTTTGCTTATTCCTTTTCTACTGTGCTACATAGTCATTTCAGTAAACCAATAAATAAACAAATTTCAAAAACAACCTGATCCAGAGGACAGCAAATACAAATACATAGCAAAGCCAAGGCAAAAGAATCTCACAATATTTAAATTTAGACAGGTCTGCAACAAACTTCCACTTCAAAACAACTTTGAATTACTGTCAACATCAGTATTACAACCGTTATTACCATGAGAAGCTCATTACCACAGGATGTTTTATAGACCAAAAGTGTTAAAAGCGTCACCAGAATTATTGGAAGGTGGATAATGAATTATTTGGAGGTATTAAACAAAACAATACAAATGTAACTTGTGACTCAGACAGTCCCTGAAAGCCTATCTGTTGGAAGTGAGATTCACCAGGGGAAGAAACACATGATGTTTCTTCCATATGTTTCAGTTTGGGCAGATTTATGTGAGTTTGTTTTATTCTTAAATACTGTTTATGTCTTTATTCTGTTAAAAAAGTTCCTTATTTCTTAAAATTCAATTACTGAAGGGAAAAAATAAATGCGAACCCCATAAAACACAATATCTATAATGCTTTCTCTTGTAGTTATGTTGGCTTTTCATTGATTGTTAATGATATGGTACAAATAAGTGGGACATTCTTCTAGTAGTAGATCTTTTTTTCCCTTGTAACAGATTCAGTAAATAATGTTCCACATATTGTGACACCAAAAGCACTGGTGCTCTTCATCTGTTGTAATATTGTTTCAAAGAATTATACTGAAACATCAAAGGCTGTTGTTCTCAACCCAGATTTTGCAGAGATATAAACTGCTATGGTAGATTAATCTCAATATGTCAAGTTACATACATGAATCGTTAGGTCATATAATGGAGATTTCTAAACATCAGCTTTCAGTGAGGTGTGTGCTGATAATTTTCTTTTCCTTGTAATTACCTCCTGAATTTATTTGAACTCATTTATTGCTAATATGCCAAAATAAAGGATTACACTAGAATCAGCAACTTTATGCCAAATTATTTATCTATTTAACGCCTATGGAACTATATTTCTTGCGTTACAAGGAAACATACTGGGATGAGTTTCTCAGGACTTCAGTTCTGGTATATAATATTAAGTTTTTACTTTGAAATTACTTTTCATTTAAATTATGGCTTCTGTAACAGCTATGACAATTTCTAGATTTACACAATTTACGGAAATGTGCTTTATATAGGGATTTAGAAAAATATATAAAGATAATTTTATAGGTCTGTAAAAGTTTTGACAAATCTCCTTTAGGTAGATGAGAAAAGACTTTTTAAATTTATTTGACACCTAATATTTGTGCCAGCTACTTACCAGGGAGCATGATTTTCAGTTTATATTAAATTTTCTCTTTGTGTAGAATTTGCCCAGTAGGGATTATGTCTGTATCTGATTTATTGGATCAATGCTGAATGACAAGAAAAGATAACATATATTCATCCAAATTTCTATTATATTCAAATGAAGTATTATAAAAAAGTTATTACTATGAGTAAGATTATGATTATTCTTCCCAGACAAGATAGCATTCAGATGGAGAAGACATAATACAAATACCACTTGAAAGCTAGACAGGGGAGCAACAGTAACCTATGCATACCACTCAAAAATACATAGCAAACAGCATCTCAAAATAACAAATGCATAAAAAGTATACATATCTGGTGTTCACTGAATAGCTAGAGCAAAGTACAAGTATGGGTCAACTTTTTAGCTCTAAAGGCAGAGATTACTCCAGGAATCTTCAAAGTGAATCTGAATCTACAAGGGCTTAATCTGGGAAAATAGGTTAAGAACAGGCAGCATTACTATATTTAGGCACAAAGGAAATCTAAGAACATGCACACATGTGAATCCCAACAGAGAGAGACCAATGTCAAAAAATAAAATAAAGAGATTGAACACACAGATAGAATAAATGTTTTTGTCAGTATGTGAAATGACTGAGAACTAGAATGATCAAAAAGCCCTAAAAAATACTTCTGCAACAGAATAAACTACTCCCTAAGTTAGAAGGACAAATAATCTTTTTTTTCCATCTTTTCCATTAATGGTAGAAAGCGCTAAAAAAGGAAACAATTTACCTATCATACTGAAGTTTTGTGAAATCTGTTTATTGTTCACAAAAAGCTCAAAAATGAAAAACAGCTCCCCAGACACTTACATTGTTATTTAATATGCTTATAACAGACTGAAAAATCACAATAGTTTTGAAGGCTCTCTGGCCAGATGACCAGACCTTCTAGTTTTGTGGTCAGCCTCATGCATTTATCTGTAGATTTTGGTTCTAGTCCTGTTTTGTTTTCATCCCCCTTTTCCTTGTATTTCCCTAACAGTTCTTTAATTCGGCCAATTTGGTGCCCAGCTCTAACACAATAAGTTACCACACAATTACATAATTTTTCCTACCTGTCCACCAGTCTCCTGTCCAATTTGTAAGGAAAAAACATCTCTTCCTTACCAATTCCATTGTAGTTTAGTTTAAGAAAATAAGATTGTTCACCTAAACCAATATCCAGTCTGACAACAGCCAAAAATGTTTAGTGAAAAGCATAACATGTAGCTGTGTATTCAAACTACCCTAGAAAATTTTTGTAGCTTCGGGCAATTTTCAGTCTGAAGAAACCTAAGCCAAAAGTGACGTACCAATAGATAGATAGATGGATAGATTGACAGCATTTGATTCACAAAGTAAAAAAGGAATCAACTCTTATATGATTTCATTGCCTACCTTCACAGATCTACCTGTCTGAAAAATTTCTTTTAATCTGTTGAACACTTTTCATCTAATTTAGCAGAGGAGTATGAAATGTCAATGTATTAAGTTTCACGATGTTAATCTTTTTCAAATGTAAGCAAAATCAGCAGCAGGGGAGACACTGAAATTAAATACCCTCATGGGAGAAGACTATAGAATAACTAGAATCATTCTATGTTCCACATGGATTCTCCTGCGGACCAGAGGAGCCATGTCATAGTTCCTCCCCTTTGAGTTGGAATTCACATCATGGTGGTGGTGGGTATTATAGAGTGTGTTAGATGGAAACTGTGTTATAGTGGTTACAAAGCAGTGGCAACCAGGGAAAGACATGGAGTTATTGCTGTGGGAGACGGCAGAGAAAAGAATTTAGAATACTGCCAAGGAGAAGGATAAGGCAGGAAAACAGGAAGGAAGCTGAGATGTCTAGAGGGGTATATTGTAACTTTGCAGGAGACCTGGCTTCTAGCTCTGTGTGACACCTGACTGCAAAATACCCCACAGATCATCCACTTAGTCCAAAGTGGAAAATGTAGAAGACATCAGTGTTGAAAGGAGAAGGACAGCAAAACACAATGTAGCAATGGCAAAATGGAGAAGGCAAGAAGTCTATACAGTAAGACAGTTCGAGAGACACATTTCTCTATTTGAACAAAAAAGTCCACAAATTTAACTGGATGTAAAAACACTTAGAAGGCAAATTCTTCAATTTTGGCGCTACTTCCTGACAATTTTCAGAATAACCAAAGAAACCTCAAAAGCCTTAAATTCCAGCTAAAATAACAATTCTTACCCATATTACACTGTTCAACAGCTTCCTGTCTTCCCCAGCATAAAACAAAACTGTAGCCCTAACTGGCTCCTCTGCCCACTCCTGGAAATTCTCTGTGGCTCCTACATACTGCCAGACCCTGTCAGAACATATTTATTGCCAGCTTTCAGTACTACAGAGAACCTGGGAAACCCAAGGTTGAAGTAGAAGCAAGAAATGCTGTTCACTCCAAAAATTAGAACTTGGATAGAAACTCCTTGATGGGCATTGCCTGTCAAAGGCATGAAACGCTTGCAGCTGAAGAGAGCACAGACTCCCTGCTTTGACAAACAAAAAGCTGTGCATGTCACAGTGCTTTTTTTACAGCATTCATAAAAACAGGCTAAAAAATGGACAATCAATTACTTGAAAAAGCAGCTTGGAGGAAAGGATATTCATCCTGTCCCTCAAGACATGGAGAATCAAACTTTACTATCATTAGCATAGGAGGTCTTGTCCCTTAGATGTGGACAGAATTCCTGACAACATACAATATTTGCTAGCTCTACTAATGTCTAAATTACTCCTCCTTATATTATGTTGCACAACTGTAGGTACTATACATAGCCCTGTCACTATCCTTATTGTAGTGCCTTAGCCAACAATTGATTCCACACCTTGTAGCCCAAACTGTTCCATATGATTTTTACATTTTGACCATTGTTTTCAGCCTGTTATTTCATTTCATGCCAATCTGTTTTGAATTCATCAAGAGAACAAATGAAGTATTAAGCCATAAGTCACTGTACTCTTCTTTTTAACACCTAATTTTGTGAATCACTTTAAACTGTGATGGGTTTCTGCCATTAGCAGCATATATCCAAAAGCCAAGAAGGCCAGAATTTTGAGAGTACAACTAACTCACCTTCAAGATGCTTAATTTTCAGCATGTCCGTAATCCTCCATATAATGAAAAATGTTATCTCAAATTTCTCATTTCATAAATAACATTCTATATCTAAAGAGATACTGTGCTTTTAACTACTCATAAACTATATTCTGACCTATTCACAATGTTATACCTAGGTTACTAAAGGACTTCAGCTGTAATCACAAAGCTGTGTGTTCCAATAAGAAGTGACTTAAATTTGGAATATCAGCTAATGAAAGTACTTGTGAATTTCACATAACAACATTAAATATTATCACTGATTTCATGATGACACATCTAATGATCAATATTACGAAAAGAAATCTAACAGAACACTTCAGTCACAAATGTTTTGAGCTTCAATAGATACAGATGATAAATTTTAGATATCTTTGCTTTCTCTTTAATGAACCATGAGTATTTAAGTACTGAAATAATTTAAATATAAATTTTCTTTTACCAGAAAGAGGCTATTTTCCTAGCCAGTACTTCTTAAATAAAAGTATTTAATATTTTTCATGGGTTAAAATGTTTTTAAACACACTGAGTAAATAATTCAAAGTTTTACTTTTAAACTTGCTATGACATGCATATCAAAGGTGCTTTTCTTACAACTGTCTGTTTGAGCTTATTTACTGTGATTTTAAGTGATAGAGACAGGAGGAACTGAAATCTCATAATTACCTATGGAATATCTGCTGCATTTTGGAATTCTGTCTTTTGTCTGAAAGCTCCTACTGCTCATCTTGCACAAACTGGGCTGACAGAAAACCAACTGATTCTAAAGATTAATTTCATGACATCAAATTTTTACATGTTAAAAGACACAGAAGACAGTTTCTAAGATCGTCTGATAGCACAAATTGAATCCTATACTAATCAACAATAAGAGACTCAACAATTTACCAGATTTTTTATGAGATTTTCTTCACCTTCAGCCAAATAAAAATGCACATTTACATAGTTCAAGCCATTACTTAATTGGTTTTAAATTATACCTCTCTGTTTTATGCTTGCTTGTTTACATCATGTTGAATTAAAAGAAAAGCAATTTTATTCAAAAACAACATGTATACTGTAGACAGTTATTTGCTGGGTTTCATGATGAACTCAACAGAAATTCAATATAGGCTAACTAATAGTCCATGCTTCCAGTGTCTGGGTAATTGCTGCACATTCAGAACACAGTTTTCTTTGAGATTGTCTTCCTACATGGCTATTTACAGATAATAGGAGTTTTTAAAAGAAGGTGCTTGTAAGTTTTACAGTCATAAATACCAAAGCCAAAAAATAAGGTCCCATTGAAGAAAAACTGGTGATGCAGTTCTGCTCATTGGAAAAATGGACCCTTTCTGCTTTTCATGTTTTGTAGTACACAAGCAGATCAAAAAGAATTTTGCAGTTTTCCTTTGGTTATTTTATATACACCAGAATATTTTATAATGTCTAGTTTTCAATGACCTTACTTGAATGCCTGAAAGAGAAGACTTCTGACTACTTAAGCAGTTTCGTTGAGCTGACCCCCGCTGAATGCCAAGTGGTCACAAAGGCCACCCTATCACTCCCCTCCTCAGCTGGACAGGGGAGAGAAAATACAATGAAAGGCTCAGGGGTTGAGATAAGGACAGAGAGAGATCACTCACCAAATACTGTCACAGGCAAAACAGATTCAACATGGGGAAATTAGTTTGTTACCAATCAAATCAAAGTAGAATAATGAGAAGTAAAACCAAATCTTAGAACACCTTTCTCCTACCTCTCCCATCTTCCTGGGCCTACTTTCACTCCCAAATTCTCTATCAACGCCCCTCCAGTTGTGCAGGGGGACCATAAATGGAGGCTGCAGTCAGTCTATCACACATTGTCTCTGCCACTCCTTCCTCTTCAGGGAGATGACTCCTCACACTCTTCCCCTGAACCAGTGTGTGTCACTTCCATGGGGTTCAGTCCTTCAGGAACACACTGCTCCACTGTGGGTCCCGCACTGGGTCACAAGGTCTCCCAGAACACCTGATCCAGCGTGGGCTCCTCTCCATGGATCTTTCCAGAAGCCTGCTCTGCACTGGCATCCCAGAGGGTCACAGACTCCTTTAGGCATCCACCTGCTCCAGTGTGGGGTCCTCCATGGGCTGCAGGTGGATCTCTGCTCCACCATGGACCTCCATGAGCTGCAGGGGAACAGCCTGACTCACCAGGGTCTGCACCATGAGTTGAAAGGGAATCTCTACTCTGGCACCCTGAGAGCCTCCTCCTCCTTCTTCACTGACCTGGGTGTCTGCAGAGTTGTTTCTCTCACACAATCTTGCTATTTCCTCCAGCTGAAGTTGCCATTCAGCAGGACTTTTTCCCCCTTAAATCTGTTATCCCAGAGGCAGTATCACCATCATGGTTGGGCTCAGCCTTGGCCAGCAGCAGGCCTGTCTTGGAGTCAGCTGGCATTGGCCCTGTTGGACATGGGGGAAGCTTCTTGTACCTTCTCACAGCAGCTATCCCAGTAGACCCCCCTGCTACCAAAACCTGGTCATGCAAACTCAATTCAGTGGTAGGTGTCTGATCACTGATATCAAAAATAACTTTTACTAGTGTCAGATGCCACATACTTTTATTCTTAACTTCCTGTGCTTTTCTCTCTTTCAAACTAAGAGAAAAGTTTGTCCCCCAGACTTCATTCTTCTTTCTTTCATTGGGCAGTTTGTACACAATGGTTGACTCTTTTCCATTATCTGTTCCATCTACATCAGTGTCCGCCTACCCATCACCATCCCGTTTTCTTTCTTTCCTTATCTGTCAACATATCTTCATTATAGTTCAGTCAAGGTATGTGGGTGCTCAAAGAGTTAAAAATATTTGATGCATTAGTTCAGCTAGAGGTATTAATGACTATATTAATTTCAGGAGACCTCACCTGAGACATAAACCCCTTGCAAGACATAAAATGTCACTAGTCTATTCTTTAAGTAATCCAGCTCCATCAGGAAAGAGGATAGTAGTTTTAATAAAATGGGACTCATAAGTTTTTATTACTTTTACAGTGAATGCTTTTCAGTTTTATTGGCTCTTGGAAGGAGCAATTTAGTTTCTCTATTTAAACATGACTTTTTATCCTTCACAACTTGCAGGTTTCAATGTTATGTTTCTAACATTATAAATATAAATGCAGACACTGAGGTTTTAATAAAGGTATGAAGTCCTTTTCCCTGATATATACAATCTAGGATTATGAAAATCACAGGAAAAGAAGAAAAGACTTAATCACTTTTCTAGGCTGATACAGCTAACAGCATTTTTGAGAATGGATGAATGTAAGCATTATAAAACGGTTATCAGTGATCACATCGAGTTGTCATATACACTGTTACACATTGATTTCAGTGCTTCTCTCACTCCTTGAACATTCATGGAAAAAGAATTCAAGTATGTTCCTACATATTGATATCATGGTGCTAACTGACATTAGTGAGAGTGTTACCGTCAGATCACAAAATGGAAAGATGGGACGTCAACATTTTTCTATAAGGTGAACCAAGAGGCTGATATTGATTTCAAGGGGAAGAAAAAAATTAATCTTTTGTTCTATTATTTTTTTTTTCTTTCACCATGGCTTAAATAGTTAAGCATCAGAAACTTAAAAATATTATTCCTGAAATGCTATCTCATTGTTTTTTCTACAGTTTTAGAGCAGACAGGAAAGACATGCTCGGATATCACAAAATTGTGTTTTGTTCTCCTCTGATTTTATCTGTGATTGGGAAAATGGGAAAAGAACAGTGTTTATACAACCATGAGAAATCTTTAATAAGTGATGAAATTCTGACATCACCAACAAACAATTGAACGAAGTAGATTAGCAGCCTGAAATTCTACTTATTAATTTAGATCAGGTAAAGATGACAAAGCTGTTCCAATATAGAAAACACAAAAACTTTTTTTTTCCTCTTGCACTTTCCTGTTTATCAGAGTGACATGATATCAGGGAAGTGTTTGTAATAAGATGAAGAAATGCTTAAAAGAGCTTAAGCTTTAGCCGTAAAAAAATAAACAAAAACTTCTTTTTTTCATTTAGTTATAACTAAAGGGGTGATGTCACAAAGAAACAGCAAATTGCACCAACTGCATGCATCCCACTATTTCTGCAGCACTGAGGTGGCAAAAGACTGGCTAGCTAAAGACATAAATTAGACCTGCCTTCACAACTACAGAAGTTATAACAGAGGTTGTCAGTGGAAGCTGATGCATCACTGCCTGCCACCTCTGAAATAACAGTTGCACAAGCCGCTGCTCACAACCATACAACACATCAAGATACTCCAGCATTCCCATATAGCACAAGAGCAGATAATCATTTGAAAAACTCTCAATATCTGAGAATTTTCTGAGCTAAAAAGTACATAAAAAGAAAATTATTAAGATCAAAGTTTAGTAAAGCTTCCTCTATTTATAAGGAAGTAAAGCTAGTGACATAGAAATCTCAAATTTCATACTTTTATTTTTAACTGTAGCTGGCTGCAACGAATTTGAGATTGTTAACATGTTAGCATTACTAAAATCATTAAGCTTGGGAGCAATAGAGTTTTTAAAATTAGGTCTCTCAAAGAAAGTACCATTATAATCACCTAATTACCCTTTGATGTAGCTTTATTCATAAATGCTTTAAACATTCATTGCCTTACTACTGGGGGCTATGCCTCAGTTTATATACTCTGCGAGAAAATAAAGTTACTATTATGCACTGAAGAACACGTGTGAACAGAAAATGTCAGAATGCTGAATGTTGCAATTTTAAGTCTATGTTTTTCTTTCAAGGCTTTCTAAGGCTTAAAGAAATAAACCAACTTGTCCATTTTAATTAAATATTTTAAAAATAGTTTTGTTTTCCAGTTTATGTAATTTACACTGTCTACACCTGATTCTTAAAGCCTAGCATAACACCACTTCTCAAATAAATGACTGAGCTATAAAACCATTAATGAGTAGATTTGTCTTTTAAGATTTGTCTTATATTTAATAAATTAGTCCTTCAGCAAAGCCACTTCTTTAAAAGCCTTTTAGCAATTTTTAAGAATTGTCAGTGTATCTCCCCAGGCAAAAGAATGTTGGGCTGCTGTATGAGACAGCACAGCCATCGAGGGGTATCAGCAGTGAAAATGCAGAAGCACACATTAGCAGCAAGCCTGCTGCAGACTTGGGACACAGAGCAAGGATGTTGGCCAAAAACAAAACGTGTCAGCACAGTTTTAGTAATATTGCTATTTTCAGCAGATCCAAGAAATGCTGAAAGAAATCTGTTCATCAGTGCAGCAATCAGACCTCCATAGGACCTCATGTCCTAGGAGGGCAAGTTTTACATAGTCTCATTTGGCTTGATGGAGGCTTAGTATTTTAGGTACATAACATGGATTTCCATGGATTAACATGCAGCTGGCATCTGTCTCAAACTAAGAACACATACAAATATATTCAAATAAGTAGTTTGGTACTCAGTTTCTCTTTTTAAAGAGTACATCAAATAATATCTTTATGATCATATAATTTTACAAAGCATGATCATTTTTCTATAGTAAATCTGTTTCTGGGGTTTTTTTCATAAATTTTAAATACTGCTGGAACTGAGATACCAATAGAGGCTAGAATCATTTAAATATTATGATTTAAGTTTAATAATTAGATTCACTATAACTATTTTTTATTAAAATGTCATCCAAATGAGAATTAGCTTTGGTTTAAAAAGTACTTTCTTCCTAACAGATAGATAAAACTAGACAAATGTGCCTAACAGATATTTTAGGACAGATTTTTTTATTGTTCTCAGATCACACTCATTATATCAGACTTGAACTTTGCTCACAAAATATTTGCCTTTTTTTTCTTATTTCTTTAGTTTTCACCAAAATCCTACTAATGACCATTACTTCCTCATGCCTAAAATTCTGACAGAATTCATTCTCACTTCTGATATCCACATTATTTTGCAATAAAACTGCCTCATCTGCATTTTATATTTTATATCTGCACCACTCTTACACCTTGATGCTAACAGCATATTTTAAGAACTATAGAGGGTACCAGACAAACCTCACAACTCCAACGTGCTGGTAATCAAAACTAGGTAAGTACTTTTTCTTACTGGCTGTTCTATCAGAAGGCCCTCCCCAGGAAACATCTGGTCCAAAAGACACATCCTGAAAAATCTCAGTACCATCAGTTATGGAAGACCATAAGCAAAAATTAATGCCTAATAATGTCTTATCTGCTATACTTGTGAAATTTAACTCTGAGGACAGAAGAATAATTCAAGTTTTATTAGCTGATGTATAACAGCACTAGAAGCAAGAGACAGAATTGTGACTTATAAACAGACAGCTTATAATGTAGCTGATTTTAAAATTCCATTAAAATACATTTTTACTATAAATGCCTTTTCTACCTAATCCAATTTTACTCATTACATATATTCTACATAAAGGAAGGCAAACATTTCACTGTAAACAAAGAACATCTCAAATTTTAAAAAGGCCTATCAGAAAAAAAGTTACTCAGAAGATGAGATAATTAAACTTCAAAATGCTTAATTTAAACATCTGATACCCAAATACTTAAAAAGGAAATTTGAAAATACTTATGGAGCCCATGAAGCAATAAAATTTTCTGGTTTGTTATGTTAATAGAAAACATATATTTTTACCTTAATAGGGACCAATTTTCTGTCATTGTTATTTATGTCAAGCTGTTGTAATATTGGTAAATTTCAATTGAGAGGCAAGTAAAGCAAGTCAAAATGACAAAAGATACTTATGAAATATGATTCTTGTATGGTAATTATGCAATTTTTATACTAAGTTAAAGCAATAAGATGGACAAACACGCAGGGCATTTCAAAGTATTAGACCAATAAAAACATTTCCTCACCAATTTACCATAACACCTGAAAAACTAATCTGGACCTATTCCATGAACGTACAAGTCTTTTCTTGATTTGACAATATCTTCAAAAAGAGATTGTTTGGATGAAGCAGGAATAAGTTGTTGACACATTCTGTCTGTGGATTTTCAAACAGAATCACAAAAGAAAGTCAATAATAAACTACATTTTCTAAAGAACCCTGGTTGTAGGCAATATCACTAGTAAAAAAAAAAAAATTGATATTTAGTGATATTTACTGCAGATATGGAAGCAAACCAAGTATTTTGAAAGTTTTGGCCACCACAGTTTCATCTCTTAATGAAATCAAAAGCAATCAAAAGCAAACATTTGTCAATGTTCTGTCACTTCTCTATTTTAATAAAGAACTTTAAAGAATCCAATATTCTGTCATATGTTTTAATTACCCAGCAGACAGAGAAAAGCTTATATGCACATCCATTTACATTCAATCCATCTACCTGTCAAAGTACTTCATGAAAATAAATGTATTCCTCATGAGAGAGAAATGCAGATCTGCTGAGGCTGTGTCTGTAAGGCTTATATGCTCTACTGTATTTCCTAAATTCTGAGAAACAATGAGAGGTGATTCTTCCATTAACACATGCATAGTTATCAGAACTTGAAAACTAACTCCCTTTTGAAAACAAAATGGAAGGGTTTTTCTTCATAGTCTTGTAACAATTTACAAAACACTGCATCTCTATTCAGCTACACTTCTGATACACATTCTAACCCACGAATGAGGACAAAAACCTATAATTAAACAATTTCATTTGGAGTTAAAATCTGCAGCACACAAATGCCTGAAAATTGTCAAATTTCGTTGGCCAAGGTGCACGGAACAGAAAATAAAAGTCCTTTCTTAGCTGTATGAGATGTGAATGCAAGATTAAATGTGTTTATTTTTATTTAATTTTCTAAGTTGCCTTCATATACAGAGAGATGGAAGATGGAAGATTAAGAAATATCTTTTTTAATTCATACTTTCAGATAAGTATTCATAAGATATATGAATACAGAAAAATAATTTCCTGAATTATGTTTCTAAAACTCATTGTACAATGTCTATCCAATGCATACTTAAGAGATGACTTTGTTTCTAAAGTTAAAATACAGGTAACTAAAACATCTGGAGAGAACACAAATGCCACAGTAAATTATGGGTTTGCCTGGACCAAAGAGAATCTTGTTACTGAAAGCTGGCTCTTTTTACAGCTATGTGTGGTTTTCTTCTTGATTAATTGAACTGGGAAAGGCAGTACATTGCAGGGGGTTTAAAACCACCTACGTTAAGTATCTATTCCAGAATGAGATAAATTGACCTTTGAGTGAGTCCTTCCTCTTTATAAAGCAAACCGGGATGATTTTCCTACTTTGTAATGTATTCAACTGGAAAAGGAATAGCGATGACAGAATTATTTAGCTACCAATAAAAACACACTATTTTTGTTAAAATGCCAAAACAAGCAACAAGAAGGCCCTCCCCGCCCCAAGCAGACTCACAAGTTCTGCTACTCCTGTCTCCTTCATATGGGTCTGACTGCCCAGAAGCATGTCCATGGACACAGCCAGCTCAGATGGAATCTGTGTCACCATGGGTCCTGCAGCAGTGGGGGTCTGCCCCTTGTCTGGCCTTGCACTGGCTGCAGCTCATTCATGGCTACCAGCTTGCCCCATGGGGCTCTCTTTAGATGGCTAAGGTGGCCTACTTTGACCATTAACCAAAGGAATATATTTGCTTTCGATGGGATGCATCACATGTTTACATTTATGCATCAGTTTAGAGTTATACTGGATATGCACCCCCTGACCAAGTTCAAGCAATGCTTGAGTTTGCAGTATAACCTACAACTCATTAAACCACAAAAAAAAAGGCTACAGTTGTTTAATACTTATATCAATTTTCCTCCCCGTATCACTTTAAGTATTAAAACTTTCATAAAAGCTTGCCATTGTAATTCAGTGACTTGTTCTATTTTCACAAATCCACATGAAACAGCCAATTATCCTACTATTAGTCAAAGTAGTCACAACTAACAGCTTTTTCCCATGCTGTTTGAGCTTCTGTAAACTTTATATCTCATGAAGTGGCGATTGTCCTTATCTCCCTCACTGAGGTTATGTACAAGCTGTGGGCTATTTGTGTCACCAGTGCAAACAGACAACCACCACAAACACTCTCCTGATGGATTGTCCTGACGGATCATTTGGGATTGTCCTGATGGATCATTTGGGACCTCCTTGAGAGAGCCAAGGGCAAGCTGCCAGATAAAAATCAGCAGCAACTGATTTCCAGCAGAATCTTGAATATCAGAGACATACGTCTCACTTGTCTCTTCAGATGCACAACTACAGATTCTCCTACTGTGTACTGCAAAAGAAAATACCCAGGAAGGACTGGTGGTTTCACTCAAAAGAACCATGAACTGCTACATTTTATCTTTAAAAACAATAGCATGCTGTGTTACCAGTTGTTTCAACACACCAGTATGCGCTTAAACTGAAGGTGACAACATATTAAGGGTTTGACCTTTGGAAACTGAGTATTTCACGTTGGGGATCATTCACACCACCTACTTTATATGCTTCATTTGCATATGTACCCCAGGCTTCCTATATAGCCACTGAAGCACAGTTCCTTCTGTTTTAAGCAATACAGTCACATTTATTATCAAGCCAAACGCATTGGGCCTTTACATGGGTGTTGTGGGAGAACAGGAAGAACCCTAAAAGTGAACACGATGGCCAAATGGTACTGCCTTGGAGACACTAAAGTTACAGCAAAAGGTGGCAAACTTGCAGCAGCATCTTCTCACACAGTGACAAGTAGCATAGCAAGATAAAGAAGTACTCAGCAAAAATTAATTTTTAGAAACTGAAATGCTAGAGAATGTTCCCAAGATGTTGTCTGGTACTACAGAACTATCAGAGTCTGAATCTGCATCATTTAGGCATTAAAAATCATACTGTTAGTTCCATCAAAACCAAAAAGACTGCAGGCAAATAAATGCTAAGCTCTGCCTATGCACTTGTAATTTTTCTAAGTAATCCAGACATTTTAACAGCTTATTTCATAGTACTGTAGGAGTCTAACAAGCCACCCCTGTTCTGTGGCATTAAAACAACTCTAGTAACTGTTGAGACTGTTAAAAATACTAATAACACCCACACACCAGAGAAGATTCAACCTGCTTGTAAAGCCTAGAAAGTAGTTCACTCCTGTTCTTAAAAACTAAAAGTGATAATAACACAGACAAGAAAGAAGTTTCTTGCATCTTGAAATATATTCATGTTATGTTTCCGAATATGCAAAAAAGAAAACTAAATTATTAAAATTGAAAAAGGTGTATGAAAAGTTGAGATAAAAATCTGAAATTGAAACTCTTAAAGGTATTACCGTATAAAAGTGCTATTCTTCTTTATTCTATAATATAATATACTATACATAGAAAATGCTTCAAGATGTGGACATTTCATTATCTTTGTATCTGAGCATGTACTATTTCTGCAATGGCTGTTCCAGCATATGACATCATTCTATTATTTTCGTTTAAGTGCTAAAGTTTGCAAAAATAAAATCAAAAAAATAAATTCAGAAATCTATGCAACTACAGGCACAAGCAAAATATATTATCTTCTGTTAAGTTGTTTTCTGTTTAACAATGGCTTTAATAATATCATCAAAATAGATGAATTCAACTAATTGTGCATGTCTGACTTTGACATGATATAATACTTTCTACTATAAACAGAAACCACATGTGGACAACTGTAAGAGCTCTAGATGAAAAAAAAAATAATAATAAGCCAAACTGGTCCCCCATGGAGGACGGAAATGAGTACTAATTGACGTTACACACAACGAGGAACCGTATGTGGAAGTTCAGACAGAAAGCCGCATAGAAAGGTTCCTAACATATATTATTGTATTATTGGTGCAATATTTAAATATTATAAATGTAGGATCCAGGAGATTACTCATATTATCCCAGAAATATAAGGTATCATGGGAATCAACTGAGATATGAAATAGTCAACACGCTATTAAGAGGTCTCATAGATCAATTTCTACAGTGATTATAGAAGTCTAATAATTATGACCCTGAATAAATTTTCACAATAACTAAGGGAATTAAGGAAAAGGCTCTTTAAAACATTCAGCACATTTGCATAATGTAACCATGTTAGGTACCTAATTCAGATATAGGCATGAAAAGCTTTAAACGGCCAAGTGAGAGCCTAAGACATACCCAAAGTTCAATATGCCATTGTGACAGGTCTGTGTTATACACTTTGGAAGCCTCCAAAAGGCTAAAAAGCTGAAACACTTTCAGTGTGGATGTTGAGTTTAGCTGATGAGCACCAGTCAGTGTATTGAGAGGTTACTAGGGCAGTGAGAAGCATTTATAATGGTGATTTCTCTGTAGAAACTGTCCAGGACTGACTGGTTTTGTAAATGGGCTTAGGAAATTAGATGGCTGATATCGTTCCCATAATTGTGGCCCCACTGTGGTTATCAAACAATTTTTAAAAATCTGAGTTTAAATTTGTACTAAAGCAGAGAATACAGATCCCTGTGAAAAGAACATAAACATGCCCAGAATATAATGGAATTGTACATAACATTACATTACAGTTCAAGAATGTATTTACAACAATAAATAAACATGAGAATGCTATTAGTGTCACCGTAAGCCTATTCACTAACACAAGTTCTGTGTGAGATATTCAAAGAATTATTGCTACTATTTCCGTATTTTTTAACTTAGCTGCACTGAGAAGAAAAATCCTACCATTAAAATAACATTATTGCTTAAATAATCATGGGACTCTACTGTTCATATTCTTACAAAATTAGTAGGAGATTGAATCTGCATTAAAAAAACTGTACACAAAGTGAATTTTTCATCTATCAAGTTTATATTAAAACCCTATAGGAGCCTAGGAAAAAAAACCAGAGAAATTAAAATGATGGAAAAATAACTGAGAATTTTGAGAATATGTTTAAACTTATTCTACATATAATTGCTAGAGAACTGTAGAGCAGAAAGTTAGGGTGGCCAGACAACATGTAAGTTATATTTCATAGTACAAGGAAAATACAATTCTAAAGAATTCACCATCAAAAACTTTGTAACTAAATTTTGCGATCTTCTCACTCATTAAACAGGAGAAATTGACAGAAGAGATCCCAGGTAATTTTTTTTTCCCATGTTTCCAGGTACTTTCTAGAAGAGATATGTATGATAAAAGAGAGCAATAATCACACCAAAGTCCCATATCACAGAAAGAGAAATGAGTACACCCCTGTCCTTTTTTTAACATCAGGAAATTTGAAAAAAAAAATAATATAAACCTATCTGAGAAAAGATAGTAAACTTTTCACATCAATAGATTCAAAGGCCTATTAAATTTAAGTTGCTCTTACTCAGCTGTCACTATCCACATTGCACAGCTGAAGAAACTGAAGTAAAATACGAGTTGTCTATGGAGTTCCATAAGGACATTAAGGAAGAAAGGAAAACCAAGATTCAGAACTTGCTCATCTCAAGCCCTACTCCACCAGAGCATTCTGCCCATCTCATCTTACCACAGAAGAGACAAAGACCTTTACTGTACATTAAAATACATCTCAAAATTATGCACAAAAGAAGTCTGATAACTAAATATCATGGATATTTAGTATCTATAATATTCAGTAGAAAGGAAATAATTGTTATCGTCAATGATCACCATGCAAATCACAGGCTGCACAGATAAAATAGGAGTATATAATATTCAGAACAAATTCCTGGTTTGTTAATATACATAATGATTAGTCATAAGCACATATAACAATTTTGCAAGCTAGTAACACCAATAAAATTAAAATAATGTCTGCAATGTGTAATTTATATAGCAAAAACCCCTCTTTGTACCACACGAATAACAAAGCAATTTCTTTTAAAAAGTTCACAGTAGGTTTTCTTTAAAACCATCCTGCTTCTTTTTTCACAACAATAGATTTTTCTCTATGTAACATATTTGCCTAATTAATAACAAGGAGCATTCTGTGAGCCTATGAAAAATCCATGACACAATTCCTCTGAAATCCTCTCCATTGAATTTTATATTTTCTATTTAAATTTTACATCCCACTGTGAGCCAAGCTATGGTTGCTTGCTAATTTCTTTAAAGCACCCTGACTGGAGTTCATCATTACTCTAAGTCCACTTTTCAGGGAGGAATAATTCAATCATACTATATTTTGTAGAGCTCTGGATCAATTCAAACATGTAATAAGAACAAATTTAAAAGGCATTCTTCCTTCAATTAGAGAGAAAGAAACTTAATTTACAACATTTCTTATACTACCGCTGAAGAAATGGAAGTGTATGTGGGCTTAGATAAAAGAAATCCCCATCTGTTTCCTCTCATGTTTCAAACCAGAAGACACAAGCTTTAGTAAGGGAGCCATAAATACAGAAAAGTTACTGGTGCTCTCTTACAAAAAGTATTTTTTCTTCTGATAGGATGATGATAAATTAGAGCCCGGTCCCTAAACCTTTTTTTCTTACTTTGCAGCGACTGTGAACACTTTCCTCCACATAGAGCTTATAAAGTTATCTGCTGATGACTCAAAAACCTACCTGTTGCACCAACTTATCTCCTATACCTGGTTAACATCTCTCCTTAGGCATGCCACTGTCACGTTAAACACGAGTCTCCCATCTTCACTTTCAAATTTTCTGCCCTTTTTCCCATCACTATTACAACTATTATTATCTTAATCTTTCAAGACTGTAGACTATATTTTTTCTTCTCTCTCTCCTCATTAGTTATCCAAAAATATCTCTCTAGTAACTATCATTTTATTTCCATACACATTTCAGCTAGCACTGACATTCACCAACTCATCTCTTCTATTAATAGGGCCTTGTTCTGGCCCTGAGCTATTCTCTCACCAATCCTTTCTGTCTCAGTGACAATTTTTGTGCAACAATACTGTTGTCAAACCACATGACTTTCACTCCGTTTGGTGAGACTTTCCCTGCTGCCATTTCAAAATTTAGACTAAGAACAGTCATAAAATTTTTGAAAACACTCTATTTAGTCTGCTTTCCTGAGCCGAATTCCTCACCACGCAATCCACCATAGCTTGTCCACACATTCTTCAAATCCCTTTTGTTGAGCTCCTCCATCAGAGGCCTCTTTTGTTAACACCTACCTTCAGCCTACATAAAACCAGCCAGGTGATTCCTTCTGAGAAGCACATGCACTTACATCCAGCTCCACTGACTCACACCCATGTGCATTCTGACATGGGTGATGAGGTGGTTTATATCAGGAATGCAACCTGAGCTATATGAAGTGCAATTTGGCAGAAGAAAGAAAAAGAAAATATTATATATACTGCTCTTTTTAGCTCATTTACAGTACATTCACACCGTTTGTAGCGATTATAGCATTTGTCCGCTCCTGTACCCATGTTCTACATGTTCATATATGATGCATGACAGAATTTCATTGCATCTGAGCTACAGAAATAGTGTATTATAAACTAGGTGCAGCTGATAAGGGTAATGTGGTTAAAGGACTATTTCATCTGACTAGATACTACTCTGCCTGCTACATCTGACACTCATCCTCAGCTTAACAAATAGATTTATATTAATGGCTTTCTCATTTTTTTCCTAAATGCTGTTCTGCAGTGGAGATACTTGTTACTGCCAATTAAAATCCCACACTTGCATCTGTTCACCTGATCAGATTTGAGAAAAGAACTGTGTCTCGTTTGTTTTCCAAATGAGCCCCATACACATCATATGCATCAAACATTAGCTCATTCATCAATAAAGGGTTCTGCCATTCTGTTACTCTAGGCTTTTATATAAGAATTAGACTGTATACTATTGTTTTCTATCCTTCTATATATTGTTTGGAGTTTTTTCCAGATGAAAAATAGATCAGATACAAAGAAACTCAAAATATAAACATGTCATTTATCAAAAAAGCCCAATTCCCTACTTACATGAAGAGATTTAGTTTGCTACACAGTGGGAATAATTCAGTTCAATTTTTATCATTGGGATAGCTATATAATCCCATCGAAACAAAGTCGTGTTCAGACAGCTCAGTATGATTCGCTGTGCGCAGAAATGACACAGAGCAGAACTAGATAGTTCTAGAACAGAACTAGCATACCTTTGCAAATGTTGCTCAACCCTTTACATAACCTGCAGAAGGAAGCTTGGGAAAAGACAGAAATTACATTTCATGCTGCCAGCACCTCAGCAATCTCCACCACAGAACTATGGAGTTTCAGTTTGTTTTTCAAAAACACAGTAAAAACCTTACACTGAAATGTAGAGCAAATTTCTATAACAAAGCAAAATCAATAACTGTAAAATTTATAAGTGAAAATGTAAAGGACATTTCCTGCAGCTGGTACAGATATCCCATTAAATTTTAAAGGGCCTACTGCTGAATGTGAAATATGAGTATTAGGTGACCGGAGCATGGAAAATGCCCTTAACCAATCTATGAAATGGCTTTTCGCTCCAGATCACGAAGAAATACACACTGAAAGAGCTGTGTATCATGGAGTTGAATAAGAAAAAAATGGGACAAAGAACAAAAAAAATGGACTAGTTGTTTCTTTTACCATAAACTTTCCTGAATACGCTTTAGGGAAATGGAGACAGCTACAACACAGGAGAACAAGGACAAGTGTGGGCTCCTCGGTGAGTGTTCAACTGAGCAATAACTCAGTCCCTTTAAGAAGCTATGAGTTTAACGTACAGCCAAAGTACATCAGCAAGGAGAGAAATCCAATCTCCTCAGAGATTATTTATGACAAAGTGCACCTAACTGGCCCAATTTTTTTGTGGAATTGTAGTCATTCCATTTCAACTAAACAACAAATGAATCTGCCTTGTAGAGGATTCGTTCAGGGTATAAAAGAAAACAAAAGAGAGAAACAGATACAACACTTCATTTACACACCGATTTACAGGCTAACTTACAGAAATGATTGATAAAGCAATTTTTGAAAGCAGGGAACTCTCTGAAAGAGGAGGCCTTTGAATCACATCTAAATTTCTTCCTCTGTAAAGTGAGCACTTTTTATTTCAGATTTATTAATGTATACTCGTTGGCTTAAAATCCATACTTTGTCTCACTATATTACTGTTTCGCCATTTACTTTACATGGTTTAATTTCAAATTTTATTGAACTCAAAGAACTAGCATGATTCTTGTTTTACATAAAAGTAAAACACACTCTAAGATTAAATTTTTTAAAGTACCACAGCACAGTGTGTGCTAGCAGATTCCTGTGGGCAAGGATACCAGAAGCAGTGGGGGCTTCCTCAGGGCACATCCGGGTAGCTAGGGCTCTTCCCACTATCTCTGGCCAGGGAGCAGGGCATCCAGGGGGCAGCTGGGGCAGCCCTTGGCATCAATGCACCTCCCTGGAAATGTGCTTTTCTAATTATTCATATTTAACTTTTATTATATGTGTTATTTTAAAGCAGTCTATTTGAAAGCGCTCACATTTTAAATTGGATTTACTGTGAAAACATTAAAACCATGCAACATTGGTTGACACATCAATCAATATTTTATCACTTGGCTTGATTTTATTCAAAATTCACTTCAAGTACATTCACTGAAAATTTAAAACTGGAAAGGAATTTTGGTCACTAATTATAATTTTGGGTCAATTTCTGCTCCTTGTCTTGTCCATATCTACAGCAACACTTTTCATTTCTCCTTGCAAAACTCATAGGAGCATGAAACCAGCCAACAAAAATGAGCACAAATAGTAAACAAAAATATTCAGGGACAGACTAGACAAGATTACAAGAGAGGCTTTGCTTCAGACTTGAAATTAGAGTAGGAAAAACCTGAAGTTGTTCAGACACAGTAACCAGCAGTTCCAGAAAAACCCCACAGGTCCACAGAAAATTAGTAGAGAAAATAGCCATTGCTCACCAATTAAAAGCAAAGGTGTAAATTCCTGTTCTTAAATACTACCAAAAATGGCAAAGCATCAGTGCTTTTGAAAAGTGGCATTTGCTTTTCAGGTACTGAAAAAATACTTCTTAATTAAAAAAGAAACTACCGAGAATACAATTCAATAGATATTTCCAAGCAGAAGAGACAACAGCTATTGGAAACATGCAAATAGAAGAAAGGCAAAAGGCCAAAACTAGAGAACTAAACAATTTAGAGAATCTGTATTTGAAACAGGATAAATTAGCACCTACTGAAGGATAGTGCAGAATTATTTACAAAACAAACCCACCATAAACAAAACATGAAAAGGGAGTAACCAGACTGCTTGTCCAAAAACTGAAGATAAAAAGAAG
Organism: Ifrita kowaldi; assembly: GCA_013398055.1. NCBI lineage: Eukaryota > Metazoa > Chordata > Aves > Passeriformes > Cinclosomatidae > Ifrita > Ifrita kowaldi. The sequence continues at coordinate 109,280 of VZRS01012146.1, forward strand.
AGACTCTATCAAGCATATAAAAAGTTTTTATTACAGAATTAGAAGAGGTGTATTGTATTTTTAATTGAGAACTTCAAAACTTTAAAAGACATAGAAAGATAACTGAACTTTGCAAAAGGGAGGGAATTTTCTGTGCTAATGAAACAGCAATGAAAGTGGAAAATTGTATGGAAAGAATGCAGTTAAGTGAAACCAAAGTAGAGAGATGAGACTCCTAGAATTGACATAAGATGCATATGAAAAACATATATCTATTTTTGCAAGTATCTACCTAATATCTTATTTTGATACTTTGAAAAATATCTGCTTTATATACTATGCAAATAAAATCAGTATTACTAACACAACTAAATTTAACACAGTGCAAAAGTATGTGAAATGGAGCAGCTAATCTCAGAAAAGGTAAAGGAGCAAAGAACCTGACCACCAATTTTAGTAACACTACAAAAGATGGTTTAACTTAATAGTTTCTTGTTTCACCAATTATGCAAAAATTTTTGACTCTATGATTATTGTAAGAAGTGATGTGTGAAATGGGATTTCCTAGATGCACTATAGACTGATAAGCAGTATATATCAGCTGTAGGGAAAATGTCAATAGATGTGTCAGGACAGTTTAAATTGAGGAATATATTTGCCAAAAATGTGTACAATTGCCTTTGGTTTAAATATACATGTCTAATTAGTAATGTGAGACTCACTGGAGGATTTCAGCCAAAGAATGAAACTTAAAGTTGTCATACACTACATTATAGCATATAATTTACATGAATACTGAAGAAATGGAACCCTGTTTAGGGTTTAGATTTAGCCGTATCAGGACACTTTTTCAAAAAAAGTTCTGTTTTAAAATGTGTAGAAACTTAATGTACATTGCTCTGAAACTTCCTACTACACATATTGATTTTTATATTTGGAAGAACTTGCACCCTTCTTCCTGTACTGCGGGACAGCATTGAACAGGATATTGTCAAATCAATGTTTCACTGAACTTTCTGAAAGATTAATATTAGTGTCTTTTTGGGTTACAACATTTAAACTGCAACATATAACTACAGGATAGAAAATATTCTTTTTGGAAACCACAGTTTAAAAGATTTTCGGTTTTTTCTTCATATATATATTCAGTTTTAAATAGCCTTATCAATTGTCTTTTCTATGCAGTTTTAATCAGGAAATATACAGCAAAAACTACATGAGAAAGCTATTTCGCAGATGACAAAATTCTCTGAAGTAACAGTTATGGAAACAACTTATTGTATGCAAAGTAAAACAAATCTGTCTTCAGGGAGGACTGTCAGAATACACAGTAACTTACTGACTAGATAACGGATGAGTCTCACATATTGACATTTTGTTGTAACCACGCAAATCACTCACTATGCTTATCTAGAAATTGGCTAGTTCTGTATCAATGAGGACTTCTCATCTCATCTGGCGTTTTCTAAATTTGTTGTGGATTCTTCAAATAAGAAGATACATCTTCCATTCAATGAAAAGCAAAAATAATCTAAGTGGCATTTTTTTTTCAACAGTTTTGTAAAAGAAATATGCTTCAATTATATGTGAAAGTTCAAAATTAGTCAATACGTCTGTCTTTCCTACTACCACTTACCTAAAGAATTCTTCTCTAGACAGCTCATCTTATGTACAAGAACTGACAAAAGTAGTTGTAGTGTAAGAAAATGGCCTCGTTACAGACAAAACTGTAGCCCCACACATAAAGAAGGCGTCGATGACTGAGGAGAGCTCAGGCTGATCAGAGTACTAAAGCAGTTCTCTTGCTATGAAGTTATCAGAAAAGTCTCCAGAGACCTCATGAAGGTGTAAAAACTCTTCTCATGATTACACGAGCATGACCTAACAAATCAAACTAATACCCACTGAGATGTGCAGTTCTTTCACTGAATAAAAACAAAGTGAAAGGAATTTGCTCACTATAATAACCAGTAAATTCTTATTATGTTAAAAAATAAATAAATAAATAAATAAAAAGGCTTCCCATTTTGCAAAATAGACTGATTTAAGTTACATGTAAATTACACATTCCTCTTTCACAGTGTCTCACTACAGGTAATAATACCAATTTAAATAAGCCAGTGCATTACTGAGCAATAGTTCAAGCAGCACGGATTTCAAAGGGTGAAGAAATATTCAATTTTAATACAATCACAATCTTTTGTCCAACAAAAGCTTGTTCTTTCAGGGATTTTACTGAAGCAATTCTCAAGTTATTCTATGAGGCAAATTCTTTCAAGTTTTGTATCTCTTTTTCAGCCCAGTGATTAAATTCATTCTAAATTAAAACCTCTTTATGTCTTTTTATGCCAGTCTGCATTATAGATTTTCATTAGTACAGTGAGAAAAAAAATGCATGAATACTTGTTTAAGATCATCTTCCTGTTCTTGAAACTGCACTTTCCCTCAATTTTTCTTACATATTAAAAATCTTCAAATTTTTAAAATAATGTGCATAAATGGATTGCTTCAGCTGTAATATGCATCAAATCCAAAAAAGACTGAACAGCATAATCCTTTAAAAATCTAGAATAGAAACTACTCCCCAGTTTTCAATTTCTTAACAATTCTTCAGTTGCTCATAGAGATTTTTCTAAACTTAAAAGAAAATGAACAAACAAACTAAAAATACCCAGACAAAACCAAAAACACAAAGCAAAATAAGACAGGAAAAGCAAAATAAACTCATTTATGTTTCCTGTCAATTTGCATGATTTGTTTTCCTTAGTTTTCCTCCTGGCACTTTAAAACTTTGAGATCTGCATGGCTTACTTTCACTGCCATTTCAGGAAGGATTCATGTCGTCTGCTTTGGAGATGTCTGTATCTCAGCTAGTTCCCTTATGTTCTGTGGTGAATAGAGAGAAACTGGTCACTTTTAGTACCCAATTTATGTAACTTATTTTAGATGTCTGTTTCAAAATGAGATGGTTTACTCACCTGGGAATGCCCAGTTATCTCCACTGACTGCAAGGGAGAGAAGTCTGAAAAATGAACTTAAATTTAGACACCTTCATTTGGCCAGATGAAACCCAGGGTTACAGTCCTTCCAGACACAATCTCTATTTCACATGCCTAATGGGTGTTTTGCTTTTAAATCCTGTATAATAGAACCTTGTTTCCTGACAAAGTTCCACTGTGCTACTCCCTGAGCCAGTCACTAGTAATTTGCTGGTAAACTCTGCAAAATATAGCATTATTCCAACAGTGACATGGTTTGCTTTCTCTTGTCTGTATGTTTTTGATTATGCTATTACAGCATCATATAGCTGAACTTCCACTAAAATTTGGGCAGATCTAGAGCTAGCCATTTTCTCTCATTTTTTCAGTTTCCTAAATTTGTATGGAAGTTGGTGTACTATTGATTTCATGCCTTGGTTTGGGGGTTTTTTTGACACCCCTTTTAAAGGGCAACCCATTAGGTTTTATTTCCTTTTAAACTGATTTCAATCTCTGAGCTATACTGCACTTAGGATAATTTCAGTATCCTCAACTGTAAGAATGTCATCCTAAACCACATTCTCTCCTATACTTCACAGCTTTCTTACAGCTCTTCAATTTAAAAATTTTCTTGCAATCTTCTTGATGTTAAGTGTCTACAGTTTGGTTTTTGATGAGGTCATTCTCTCTTATGTAGGTGCCCTTTATCTGGAAAGTCCTTCACATAATGGTTCTTCCACAAAAGAAAAAAACCTTTACCTATGAGCATCTGAGTTTTAAACACTGGGTTGATGAGCACAGCTAATAGCCAAAAGCAATAGCTTTGGATTTATTTCCATATTTCTAACCTGTTTTGGGTTTTGGACAGGTTTCTTTTGGACTCATTTAAACTAAAATAATTATTTAATTCCCAGAGTGGCATTTGCTAATCCCTTTGCAGGACACAGATTATCTACTATCCCTCAAAGGACTGACAGACTGTCACTAACAAGCATTTTAAATTAAAATGGCTGTTATGTTGCAATTAACAAACAGAAATAAATCACTGATATAGCTAAATCTCAGGAACCCAAGGTGAGGCTGTTCAAGTACACCACAGCTCTCATTTTCTTAACAACTCTTCAACAACACTGGAGTCAAAAAACAGTTGTAAAACAAACACATATTTAATTCAAGCTCTAGGAACAAAACAGAAAGGTTTTTCTTGCTTGATTCCCAATAGAAACACTACAGCCACTTATTGTTTAAAGTATTAATTCTTCAGAGACACATTAAAGACTTCATCAATATGTAAACCACTTGCACTGTATTATTTGTACCTTTGCTTGACATTTAGTTTCATACACAAAAACCAAGGGACAAAATTGTTCTTCATGCGTGTTGGTATTCTAAATTTGAGGTACATCAGAAATAAACCTGGCATTCTTCCAGTTCATTTCAATCTGGTCACACTAGGGGAAATATGCTCAGGTTTTAGCTTCTCAATAATTCTCACAAGAATCAAAGCTATCTCTCCAAATGAATTGTTAGCAACAAAATTCAGTATCCAAGGTCAAAAAATATTGCTGACCGTATATGAGAACATTCTAAGGAAGCTCATGAACAAAGACAGTAACCTTGATATTTTTCATTTACATGCTTTGATAAATCCCTTTTGGAAGATCAGGCACTTAGTATTTACAATTACATTATCTGCACAGATATAATAAGCAAACTACATTGATTTCAGCCAAGTTGTATGAAGGAAATGATCTGATAGCTTTTTCCACACTTATCGCATTGTATTTCAAGCTTAATTTATCTACATTAATTCTGGTGCTACCTTTCTTGACTATAAAGTGACAACAAGTGGAAGGAAGGGACTACATTCTTCTCTTCATGAGTAAGTTCCTTTCACGAAGTTTACTAGAGAGAGCCCTCAGATTTCCTGGAAAGAAATCTCAGCTTCCCTGAAGAGACATTCCACAGCACAGATCCAAAAGGCACATAATCCTTGCACGCAGAAGTAAGCCTGATAGAATGACTGTGATAACCTATTCACACCACTATAGCTTCAGCAGCTTTAACTACCATCATTACCAATCTCTAATATTTTGACTTATATATATAACTTTTCAGGCTTATTCCAACCTGAGGTTAGATAGAAGTTGGTTGTTTATACAATGATAGTTCATCTGTCATACACGATTTTGAAACGAGATAATTAAAGCCCATAAGCAAGGGTGCTGGGTATGCTAGGATTCCAGGTGGACTTTGAGAGCTGTCTCAAACTTGTCTCTTCCGTAACCTATGATTTTTTTTTTCCCCCTCATATCTCAGTACCACTTGTGCAAGATCACAGTGCATCCCTGCCCAAAAAAGTTGTTTGGAAAACAGTCACTAATTTTAGTGAACTTAAACACATTTTACTTTAATGATATTGTCTATATATGCATTTAGATGGAACACAAGGTGAAAGAAGCATATCCAAAATCAACCATGTTTGCAGACAGATAACTATGGAAATGATGAGACAGAAAAAGAGGATGTGAGCCCTACTACATCCATTAGCCAAACCCTTGGTAAATTACAGGCATCAAAATAAAGCTGGCATTGGAAACTGTAACTGCCCACTTATCCAGTGGCAGTCATGAGAAAAGAGTATATGCAGTACTTCCCATTCTGCAATTCCTTCTTGAAAAATTAAAGAAGGTGATTTTACTTCCAAATCTTTCAAAAACTCACAGTATATACAAAAGTATTCAAGGACCATCATGCTGCCTCTTTATTTTCCAAGGAGCAGGCACTTGTATGTGGCTACACAGTCCTGTTGAGTACCTTCTAAAAAACAAACTTATGGCCCCAGCACTGCTGAGAAGGCAGTACGCTCAAAAAGCAGTAAAGCTCACATTTATCTAAGTCATGCAACTGTACAGTGAGCAAAAAATGTAAAAGACTTTTGCTGGAGAACAATCTCTCTTCTAATTTAACACTGAAAAATCTGAAGCATCAGAAGACTATGCAGTGTTACATTAACTGATGACACTTGATCTCAAAAATAGCTCATAACCCGTTATGATGGCTGGTTATGATTTTAAGTTCATGCATTTTAAGTTCATCTTCAATACCTAATTTAGACTTTGTGAGTTAATACATGATGTTCTATTCTCTAGTTTTCTAGAGAATTTCTTTACATCTCTTCATAATTTAGTTGCTTCATATGCTGTGGAAAATTCAACAGGATGGAAAAACCATTATGAATATTTCCAGGCTACAGTGCAATGTGCCTAATGAGAAACTTAAACTTCATTTTCTCAAAAATCAACATATGTAGTACTAAAAGTCCTTGTCAATCTTTAACTATAATTGTATTCTGCTCACTTCTAAGAGTGTCTAATTAGTCGTTACTCACACTGACAGAACACATACCCTATCCTTCAGAACCAAATATGACACAGCAAAATATTTTTGGCATGTGTTGTTCACTATGTATTTTTGAATATTCCAGGAACACAGTAATCAGAGACCAAGAGATTCTGGTGTCATTTGAAATTGTCTGGCAAGATGGAAAAGTTTAGAATGAATCTTTTTATTGCCTCACATCAAGATCAACAGATAAAAATCTACAGCAATGTTGAGCACAGACTATTGACAAGTAGAAATGGGATTTCTACCCATTATTTCTTTTCTTTGGATAGCAAATAGAGTAATGAAAGAATTAGCATGAATGTTTATGTCTGGCATCTAGCAGAGTTTAGTAATTTGTAGAGTGCAGGAAAGTGAAGATTGGCTGATGGGTTTAATTTGGACTTGTTTTTACACTTAAAGTAAATTTAGCTAAATTGTTTGGATACAGAAATCTAAATGTTTCATTTTCCAAGCATTGAGTTTTTTCAGAACCTCTTCCAGAAACATTCACACATAGTATCATTTCCTTAAAAGACACAATTCTAATGAATAAACTATTCGTCTGTTAGTAAATTTTGTTTTGAAGCAATATGATTTACAGCCCAAGACTGCGGAGTTTGGAAAAACTTTGATATGTGACAGAAACTAAGTTTACAATAAAAGGTGGCCAAGAAATTCTTTGCTGTGATACGTAAATCATACTACTGCACTTACAGTAGCGTTGCCAGTACTGTCCAGTCTCACAGAATACCAGTGTCATTGTTGGAGCAATTCCAGAGAAGGGCTACAGAAACAACCACATGGCTGGAGCACCTCTCCTGTGAAGACAGGCTGAGAGGTTGTTCAGCCTGGAGAAGAGAAGACTTTGGGGAGATCTTATGCCTTCCAGTAACTGGAGGGGGCCTACAGACAAGCCAGAGAGAAATTTTTACGAGGGCATGTAAATGTTTACGAGGACTGGACAAGGGTTAATGGCTTTAAACAGAAAGATCAGAGCAGATATGAGGAAGAAGTCTTTGACGGTGAGGATAGTGAGACACTGGAACAAGTTGCCCAGGGAAGTTGTGAATGCCTGGAAGTTTCAAGGCCAGGCTGGATGGGGTTTTGAGCAGCCTGGTCTAGTGAAAGGTGTCCCTGCCCATGGCGGGGGGTTGGAACTAGAAGTTCTTTAAGGTCCCTTAAAATCCAAACCATTCTATGATTCTGTGTACACTTGGATCTTTCATACAACTGCATTAGGCACAAGAGAGTAAAAATCTTTGTAAAACATGCAGTCCTTGCAGCTTTTGTGGTCAAAAAAGACTGTCTTACTCCCAAAACTTTCCGAGTTTTCAACAGATTTCTACCAAAATCCTGTGACAGGCATTTACAATAAATTTTCACTTCCTTTAGACTGCCTGATTGGTACAATTTGCTAACAACCTAAGCCCGAAGTATTCCTGGCAGATCTCATTCCCTTCACACTGCTTGACTAGCACAAAAATGGTATCTGGAGATCCAGTTTCCCTATATGCTTACGCAAAACTGTAAGAAGAAGGGAAACATAATTCATGCCGATATGCTTTTGGCCACTGGTCTAACCCAATGTGAGCACTTCAGATGTTTTACCACATCCAACTGAATATAGTACCTAAAGCCACAGGCATTAATCAAGGTGTAGGAATATGGATATATATATATATATGGATATATACAGTCTTATATCCTCTGACTTATACTTTGTTATTTTCTTGTGAATTCATACCACTTGCTTTGCTTTTTGTCTGCTATTTAACATCTACTTTTCAAAGATTTGCATGTCATAATCTCATGCTTTCATTACCATGTGATAACTGTCAACTGAAGCCCATAATTTTAGATACAGAGCCAGGATTCCTTTTTTCTGCCATGTACACCACCTTAAATTTAACTATACTGATTTTCATTCTATTTGCCATACACTCAATTCAATAAAGTCCCCTGGCAAATTTTCATTGTTGGTGCTACCTTACCAACCCAGAGTAAGCTAGTAAGTCAACACTAAATTGACACATATCAGTGCTTACTGGTTTTTTTTTCCATATTATTTATGAATATATTGAAAAGCCTATGTTCAATAAAGGTATTGCAAACTTCATGGGAAACCATTCTTCACTGATCAAAGCATCATACATTTTAATCTAGTATTTATCCTTGCAAACTTAAACAAAATAACTATTTTCCTTCATAACCTCCGGTAAAGTACCAGACTTAGCATCTGTCAGACTGAAATATTATAGTTTATGACTTAAACATTTTCATGAAAGACTTTTAAAACCGTATTACAAAAGCTGCAGAGAGGACTATCACACCCTGAATGGAGCTCTGACTGAGGCCTTACACCACCCGCTGATGAAGATAAGATAAAGTAACAACTCAGGGCTGGGGACATTCACAGAGCAGGAGCTTAACACCTTCAAGGTGGAGGCCACAGTTCCAGGGCTATTAGCTGCTAAGCTTGCACAGACCCTGCACCAAAGGCTGGGGGAGAGAGGCTTTGGGTGTGTGTTGGAAACGCCCCTGGTCCGAGGCAGTGAACGCCCATCCTCCACTGTGCAGAGGAGCCCAGCTGAGCGGTCCTCACCCGGGCGTGGTGGGGGGGGTAAGCTTATCCACAGCAGAAGGGGGTGACATGGCCCATCACAGGGGCCCCCCCTCAAAGGGGTCCCCAGACCCTGCACCAGAGCAGATACAACAGACCCTCAGTGTTGCAAGGGACAGTGTGCCAAGCTGGCCCCTGTGAGGGAGACACGTGGGCGTTCCCACCTGTCCCAAATGTACATTAATCCACAGGATTCTGTACTCTTTGGCGTGGGGCGGCGTGGCGTGATGGCGGGGGACCCTCACCACCAGTAGACCAGATGGAGGGGAGCAACGAGACATCATTGGGACCCTCAGATGGGTGATATGCTTCCACCTAACCCTTGTCACCTCTCCCTGTCCCCCCAAACCCCCACAAACACTCCTTTTTCTATTTCTTTCTTTCTTTTCTCTTTCCTTCTCTTTGCCTCTCTACTATTAAATAAAATACATCAATTTTTTGGCATCAACATTTAATCTCGCTTGGTTTTAATCTCATTTCTGGGAATATTTTGAACCTTCTAAATTATTTCCAGTTTATTCACAGAGACTTAACTTAGCTTTCTTTGCTTTTCTGGGTTTAAACCAGATCGTAACAGCATCCTTTATAAATTCTGGCCAAATTTATTAATTAACAGGATTCACATAGCAACCAATTCTCTCAAAGCAGCACCATATATCCAAAATGAAAAATTTCCTTTTACAACAGCCATGTTTGCTTGTCCAAAAGCATATGATATTTACTCATTCGTTCATTAATTCTATTACCCACTCAATAAGCAATAATGAAAAGGAAAAATCACGACTTCAAGTGCATTCAGGTGGTAGTAGGAAGAGTTTTGTTTTGCAATGATCAATTACACAAAATGATGGGAGGCGATTCAATGTTTTCCTTAGAATAACAGAAACATCACAGTTATATCAAAAAGTGCTTTATTTTCACACACAATTTCTTCAGTCTGTATTTCTGTCTAAAGATTGTATTAGACACTTGTAACAACTGCATAAATGATCTGCATTAATGAACAGGTATTTCAGTCATTTATAGGACTGCTAATATTTTAACCTATGAAATCATTATGTACATTAATTTCCACCACAGTCATTCAACTTCAAACAGCTGCACAAACCACGATTTTTCCTTTTCTAAAGAAATCTGCATACTATTGTGTTTTGTATCACAATTATACAGCACCTGTATTGTCCTTTACTGGAACAAAAGAGACCTTGAAGCCATGGTCCATATTTTAGGTGCTTGCTGTGATGCTCACATTACCATCTGTTCACACTAATCTCTCAAACGAATCCGCTCAAAAGCATGCCAAATATAAACAGATTTATGGTAAAAAATTATCTGTAATTAGAGGCAGAAAGGAGCACTTGACCACTAGAAGTAGTGAAGTTCTATGTACATCTTTAGTCAGTCACCTTTATGCTTGCATTACCATAGTTGACAGTTTTTCTTCTTTTGAAAACACCCGCTTGACAAAGTGGACGAGATAATCTGGCTACCGTATTAGCTCTGTAGCTTTTATGACCAAGTGACTCTACACAGAAAGAGCTTGACTTGGCCTCTCCATTTCCTTCTCCTTCTCATCACCCACTACAGCAGACTAGCAAAACAACCTACATCTTTGGAAAGAACATTAAAATGCTATTACTTAATGAATACTGTTGAAAACAACATAGGGTGTGTCACAGATTCTCAACACCAGAAAGATCATAGAATCATAGAATAGTTTGAGTCAGAAGGGACCTAAAGGTCTTCTAGTCTAATCCCCCTGCAATGAGTAGGGACATCTTCAAACAGATCAGGTTGCTCAAAGCCCCACCAAAACTGACCTTGAATGTTTCCAGGGATGAGGCATTTATCACCTCCCTGGGCAGCCTGTGCAAGTGTTTCATCAGACTCATTGTAAAAAACTTCCTCCTTATATCTAATCTAAATCAATCCTCCCTGAGTTAAAAAAACCATTACACCTTGCCCTATTGCAACACATCCTGCTAAAAAGTTTGTTCTCATCTTTAAAGATCCCCTTTAGTGGGATTGAAAGGCTGCAATAAGGTCTCCCTGGAGCCTCCTTCAAGCTGAGTGATCCCAGCTCATTCAGACTGTCTTCATAGGAGAGGTGCTCCAGCCATCTGATCATCTTTGTGGCCCTCGTCAGGACTCACTCCAACAATTACATGTCCATCATACACTGGGTGCACCAGAGCTGGATGCAGCACTTCCAGCACTTTAGGTGAGGTCTCACCAGAGCAGAACAGAGGGACAAAATCACCTCCCTCAGCCTGCTGGTCATGCTTCTTCTGATGCAGACCAGGAATGAAGACTGAGCAAGACAAATGAATTCGAGCAGCAGGAAAGAGAGGAAGCCAGAAAAAAATAAGGCTACTCACAGTCCTTTAGAAGCTACAGCTTCTCTTGTACCCTAAACTCCCTTAAATTATCCTTCCTAGCTCTCTCTCCTGTCCAAAATGCACTCTGTAATGATTACGAAACTGAAATTTCTTTCTCTCGAAAGTCTTGACTAACTTCTAATTATATGAATTCAGAGGTTATAAAAATTGTGGTTACAGATGATAATATTAGCAGAAATACAAAATTTAATATAGAGAAGTTGGAAGATAAGCAGGAACCAAAAAGCACTATGAAAGATGGTTCATTCTTCATGTAACAGTTACCATAGTTTTAGTCTACTATCTGTTAACAAAACCCCCAACAAACTGGCAAAGTACTTTTTCATTAAAGACTAAGACATATGGTAGAAAAATATGACTAAGCAGAGACCCATATAAGGGCACAAACGTGTTAAACATCAGCTATATTTGGCACAGCCATAGATTTCAGCACCTTGCACCTAGCCAGGTGGATGAACACAAGCAGGTGCAGATTTGAAAGCAGGACTACATAGTACCAAAGCCTCATTTAGAGATCATACAAATACTAATAGGTATCAGTATCTCTGACTTTAGATGAAAAAATGGGTTTCTCTGTTTACTAAAACTTCTGATACTTGTTATATTTGATTCTGATGAATTCTAAAACTTTGTATCATTTTAATTTTCTAGTTACAAGACAACACAAGTCCCGATAGAAAATTAAGCAATCACAAACACCGCATTTACATTCATCTTTTTCTCCTTCTCAATTAGCAATACTAGTTTATACTACATGCAACAGGTTTAAAAATTTTATTTTTTAAAAAAGAAAGTCTTAGATTTCATTGCATAGCCATACAGCCATGTCAAAAATTATGATCTCACTCCCTGACATATTTGCAGCAGGTTTTAAAGGCACCATACTGTCCTGAACAAAGTTCTCTAATCCATGCTCCTGAAATGAATGTTGCATAACATATTTCTAAACTGGGCCTATACCTATTTCAGAGACATCAAATAGGTCAATAGACAAAAGACAAAATATCTTCCACATCATCTATCTTTATCCATTTGACCAGCAAATTCAAATGCAATTCAGAAAAACAATGACTTAAAATATTTCATTTAGAAATAGCACTCACTCCAAACCATTTTAGAAAGTAATCTATTTAACAAATAAAGGTCAAGTGCAAATTAGTATTACATGTGATTTATAATGTTACATTTTAAGACAAGGGAGTAAAATAGACCTGACTATTTGTGATAGCTTTTCTCAATGTATCAAATTGCATGAAGAGAAGGATAATGATAATGAGCAGGACCAGGCTCCAAAAGGGTTACTGTGCAAAACTCAACAGTAGCAGATCCGTCTCTGCCCAGAGAGCTTACAATGCAAATAATATTATTCTTTGCAAATGAAATATAGAAAAGAACAGAAACAAACAAACAAGCATAAGTATATAAATTGATAAGAAGCACTCTCAGCTAAACGGGCTTTAAATATCCTGTGCTAGTTTCTCGAAATGCTAAACTAAAATTGATGCAATGTAGCACTTGTCAGTGAAGGTGTTTCACCCCTGAATTTATAAAACAGACTACAATGAATCAAACATTTATTTGAACTGTGTCCCAAACTATGTCCAAAAGTATGTGTGGTTGATAGCTGTACTCTTCAAGCCCACCAAGCAGCAGACAAGTGATTAACCACAGTCATCAACTCAGAATTGTCACAGTCTCTTTTAAATATCCTGCTCCAAACTGATGAGACGAGTTGTCCTATCACAGTACCATTTGCTGCTGTGAAGGGACTATAATTAGCTTGTAAATTGTTTTAATTTGTTTGATTAGCCTCTACAAAAAACAGGTCATCTGAAATATTTCTTCCCTGTTTTAATACCTAAATTACTTTTTCCTTGGGATCATTACAGCCAGCATGTACAGTGACACCGTAGTTGTAAGCATCAGCTTTTAGTGTCTGCTATTCAGACTAGAATTTTCCCTGCTGAGCATCTATTAAAGGCTGATTTTTTTCTTTAAATTTCTAATTAAAATTGCTCAACTCTTATTGGAAACCAGGTAAAGGTAGAATGTATTATTCTGCCAATACTATGATGTTCTCACAATGATTTCACTGATAAATTTAAATCCTTTTGAACCAGATCTTCAAATCTGTCCAGAATTACTATAAATTTATAATGTCTTCTGAGCTCACAAAACCCTATTTAAATCCTGCAAAGTAACAAACCTTTGCAGACTGCTTTTTGCTTATATTCTGTTGAGGTCACCTACTTTACCCTATGACAACCTTGTTTATACCAAGCACATTCAATCCCCACATGGAGTCAGCGTGGCTCATCTACTCCCAAAGGAAAACTGGGCATGTTTACCAGCTTTATTGACTCTCTAAATTAAACTAATCATGCCAGAAACCAATCCTTGATTCAACATTTTCTGTAAATAATACACTGAAGACTATGTGTATCATGCTAGGTTATTAGTAGCATGATCCACTTCTGGGCTATCAAGCATTCAATCTTCTTTGTGCAATTGCTCCCCATGCCTGGTATTTGATGATGCAGAGGTTCAGCATGAGAACCAAAACCAAGCAGAATATCTCTTCTGTACTTTCAATAGCTCTACCAAAGGCACCTAGGAAAGTCAGAGAAAATAACACTAACTTGTCTTGCTGGGAGCTGGAAACAGAAGTAGACCAGATAATAACATGGGGCAAAGGTGGGGAGACAACAGAAAAACAGGATGAAAAGACACACAGAAAATTGTCTTCACAAGTCTACACACTCCTTTTCAGAACACAGCTTGGGTTTGCCAAGTATGAAAATTAGTCCTATGGCACCAATTACTAGCAAAAGCCACTAGCAAAGTTAATGCCTCATCCCTCCATGCTGTTGCTTATATTGCCCAGCACTAGCTTGCAAGTACTAAATAGCTTGATATTCTTTCCGCACAATAATAGACAGCAACTAAAACACAGGCTTGTATTTGCATGTACTTCTTATTTTACCATTTTTCTTTCATAAACAGTAACTTTTTTGGTGAGAAAAGACAACTTGTTTAGTTGTAATGGTTATTTTGTTCTTCTCAATATTTAACTGTGGTCTGTAAAGAAACAAAGCAAAGACACTGCAGTAACTTCCTATTATTTCAAGCACTAATGTCAATTTGATTAGCCTGTTTCTTTAGACAACTATCACATTAACATAATTCTTTTAGAAGAATTTATTGTTCATGTGCGTCTTACATAATGAAAAAGTTTTGTTGAGTCTCTTTCTTAACCATATGTAGTTCATTTTTATCTTAGATATCACCCAATTTTGATGAAGTGTCAGTTTCTGGATCAGACTTCATCTTTCTTTCTTCCCCAGACCAATCTGAAGCTTATGTCTTTTCATAATATCTTGTACCTCTCCATCAATTCAGAAGTCCTTGCTTATTGAAAAATGCACTGCCCCAGTAGTTTAATTTTGAGTAAGTTTTCCCACATCTCTAACTATTTCCCTTTACATTCGTTCCTAGGCTATTTAGGACCTACATTCTTAGGATATATCTGTACAGGATGATGGCATGTCAAGATTAATCCAGTGCCATAGTACTAAGCACACACATCACCTGTAAAGGATTTTAGTATCTTGAAAAGATCGCACTATCACACTTCCTTGCTTGCAGCTTTGATTGATGGGAGGTTGTTTCCTGTTACAAGGAAAACAGTAATCAGAACTCAGAGTAGGAACAACCAGTGCTCATATCAGAGGCACTTCATTTGGTGGTGTTCCAGAAATTTGAGATGAAAATTAATTTATGTTGGTCAATACTGTGATGGTGTGATCAAATCAGAGCATTCCAGTGCATCCACTGTTACAAGAACAAATTATTGAAATATACCTACTTTTATGGATACCATATCATATTAGTCATCAAAAAGAAAACACATTGCTCCTGGAGCCTACAGAGTTTTCATCAGAGGAAATTTTTAAGGACGGGTTAAACCATTCCTCACAGTTTGTTAATTCTACTTGGAGAAACTGAGGGACACGTGGGTGAGAGGCTATCACTGTAGACAAGAAGTCAAAATCCAGCACAGAGCATTAATGTGTATGTGTGCACACATGTGTCTGTATGACTAACAGAAGTCCAGAAACATCCAATAAACAAGGAGTTTTGATTCCCCTGCTCATCACACTAGACAGAAAGCCGCAGATTGCTTGTCCTTCCTTCTGCAGGCAGCAATCTTGCACTGAGCACCCAATGGACAGTTTCACTGCTCAGAAAAAGGATTCTTTGACTCAAAATGGTGCTTGGAGCACTGGGGTGAACTACACAAAGCCACTTTGGCTAAAGCAGAGTTTGCCTCCAGGACAACTGTACAAATTAATACCCTGCTATGCTGAAGCAGAAATTACCTAATCCTCCAGCTACATATTATCACAGATTTAATGATCTTTGCAAAATAAAGTTATATCATCCAGCGATAATGATCTCCACATGAAGCAAACTTGCTCAACATTTCAAATAATTTATCAGCTTTCTGTAATTTCCCACCACTCTCTTTCCAAAGCCTCTGCCTTTCTTACAATAACTTAATTTTTTAATTTAATGTCAGTGCAGCGGTTCCAATTTTGATCTCCTTTAGTGTTCCTCATTTTTCAATACCCGTGAGTGTTATATCTTACATTTTCTTTAGGTTGTTTGTTTGTTTGTTTTTAGAACTGGAGATTGGCTCACAGAAGGGAAAAAAACTGCTGCAAGATGAATTCAGCTATACAACATAGTGTAATTATAGCTAGCCAGTTTCATGTATTAGTACTCATTCCTGATGCTGGTCTGATTCAAACATTTTGTTTGAGTGGTTGTAACTTTAGAACTTAGAGACATTTCTAATAATTGCTGATGATGTCTTGCCTTGCAGCTATCCAGATGAAATTCTATTGCAATCATGCCATGCCACTCAACTCGCTAAGTCAGCCTGCTAGAGTACTTCACAACCTTCTCCATTTAAGTTGCTGAAATAGTGTTGTGTCTTCTGCAAAATTTGCTGCTTCTCCGTTCATTTTCCATTTTCTGGCTAATAATAGCACAATAAGTGCTAACACGAGGCCAAGCAAAGAACTGAAGTACACTGCACTACTAATACAAAACTTGAACATACATACTTACTGCCTATTTTCTTTCTGTCAGACACTGTCCATTTGAGAAACTTTGCTTCTCTTTTAACATCTTTTGATTTTCCCTAGGCTTTTCTACAGAAAAGCTGGAAAAATACTAAAGGAAAGTAACACATCTCCTTTGGGTAAATTTCCTTATCTCCTTTCCTGTTCATTTTGGAACAGATTTAATGTTTTCTTTCTGATATTTTTTTCACTTACTGTATCAGTAAATACAACAAATACTATTGACAGCTTAATTATTACAGAACAGCTTGATTTTTCTTGGAATAGCTGTTAAAATAAGCATTTCTCACCACTTGAGCCTGCGTATAGCAAAAAATTCTCCGGCTTAGACTGATTCCTACAATGGTAAGATAAAGCATGCATGTTTAAAACTGGGGAAAAAGTTCGAGAAGACCTGAAGTTTTGGAATTGGCCTATAGTTTCAGAATTTAAGAAGAGAGTGAATATTTTTAAGAATGCTTTGTAAACTACTGAAATGTAAATTTAACCATCCCCAGGACAAGGACTAATCTCATCATGGGCTTACATAAGCAATATTATTCATTGCTAACATATTCTTGATTAGCACTCTCAAGTACAATTTTAATTTTTCATAGCTGAAAACAGAATTTGATATATATCATCATATGCGCTGCTGCCTATATGGGGTTGCTCTGCAGGCCAGATTAATGCCAGTAAGGTCAAAAGCCACAGAGTTGTTATAGCTGTGAGGATTTAAGGAGATAAATCAAGATTTGGAAGAAGTAGCACTATCTTTTATTGAATGAAATCATACAGCTGGACTGCCTGCAATAAAGATCTTGTATTGGGCCTGTACTCCCAAAAACACGTGGGGTATTTTTCTGAACTAATAAAAATCACTACCACTCTCTAGAAGTCTTGCCTTACTGATATGGGAAAAAGATCAAAACAAGGGAGCATAGTTCTGGAGAGGAGCTTTGTTCTGGAAATTTTGACAAACTAGTGGCACACATCTGAATGTGTTTCCTGGCTATTACTTAGAAGGAAGGAAAAATATTTCCTTGTTAAACAAAGATTGAAGATTAGGAAAAAGTGGTCCCTTCATTGCCTTTTTTTAAAATCATGGTGGGAGTAGAAAATCTTTTACCACTTCACCACGAAGACTTATCAAATAGTTGTTTTTTAAAATATCATTGGTATACCTGGTATTTTATTGGCTGAAAAACACCTAAAACCTGCCAGCCTAATAACAGACAGTGTTCATAATGAAAGAAAGAATACAAAGGCATGTCAATTCAGATGCACAAATGGACCTAAAATTTATACCCGCATGTGACAATTTAGTAAATTCTTTATCTGCATCAGAAAATTTACAGAAAGGATTTGAAAGGACGGAACAAAAATGCTTTGCAGATAGACTGAGAAAGGTATGTACAATTGAGTAGGAGGGAAGATATGGAACATTAGGACTAATAAATAAATGCTAACCTTGAGAATGAATGCCTAGAAAATTACGGCATTCAGAAGAGCTAACACCGAGGGCTGCTTGTTTTTGCTAAAAAAAAGTTACAAAACAAAATGGAAACTATGTAACTGAAATAAAGAAACTGGTATGAAGTATTTTGCAGGCAGAGAAGAAAAAAAAAAATCAGTTATAATTTGTCTGAGGCAATGTTTTTCAGATACAATATACTCATTGCACTTTATCACTCAGTATAATTTACTGTTTCGAAGGTTTAATTTATAATATAACTATTTTGTAATTTCATATATTTTGAATCCCTGTAGGTTTTCTTATTATATGAAAGTGAGTACTTAACTATAAAAAACATGATGCGTGCTTAGCTCTAGCACCAATGAAATAGATGAGTAAAATCTAACAGAACTATTTTACAGACCTGGTTACTGTAAGCAGTCATGTTCCTTCATAGCATGTAGAGAAGAAATGGGCTCTAGTGACATACAAAAGAAACTCTTACTTTGATTATGCCAGTATTAATTATACAATACAATAGCTCCTCTGAGATGAATAGAATCATTGTAGCTTGTGAAATATGTGCATATCTTTTACTACTGAGAAGAACTGCAGAAGTGTAATAATTAAATTAACAAAATAGAAGGTTTGCCAAGCACGTAGCAGGATCTAGGTTTATGGATAAGAGTGAATGAAATGGTAAGATTAAAAAGTAATTTCACTTTTTAAACTGAGACCTTTTGTCATATATGTCCAAAAGCATCCTACTTCTGAGAATTTAGTCCCAAACTGAGCAAGTCACGATATTGCAGTTTTTTCTGTTGCTGTAAAAGCGTAAGAACAACGTAATTAGTACTTGCCAACTATCCCTAATTTTTAACTGTCTCTATCTTATTGCAAATACATCTTCTTTCATATTGTTGTCAAAAGCTAAAATCACTTCTTCATAACTATAAAATTAAAGTAACTTGTTTTAAAATAACGTGATCCTAAATCACTGCACATTATTAATGTTGAAAATACAATTGTTCTTGAAAATAATGTGTTGGACTCCAGTGTTTTTTGTGTAACATCTTTGTGTAGTTAAACACTTGTTTTTGGTCATATGTGTGTGGTTTTTAACTTCTTTGTTTCATTTCCTGTTTTCATGAATGATTAAATGCAGCACTGGTGAACCATATTCAATGTTGCATTTAAGACTTGAGTAAATCAATAAATTAAGACTTCAGTAAATTAAATAAATTTAAACTTTTACTCATGCGCTATAAAAGGACAAGATGCAAAGTGGTAACAGTTTTTTAATTTTGTTGTGGCTGTTTTGTTGTTTTGTTTTTATCAAAATCAAATCAGAACCAAAATAAAGAAAATCCCTAAGAACTAAGAAATATGCTTTTTGGCAATGTGTCTCATAATCTTTCCTAACTTTGGGAAATGTTCTCATCCTCTGTCTATGAATATAGAGCAAATATAGCACTCACACAGCAAGTAACATCTTTGTTATGTAACGGTGTGACATTTTAAATAAAAGTGAAAATATGCGCAGCAAGATAAATATGCAGTGGAAACACCTCATGAAGCAAAAGCAGAATCTATTCGCTAGTGAATGGAGGGACGTGTGATGATCAGGCATTTCTAAAAATAACTTATTGATGCAGATCATAGAGCTCACTTAAGATTGTACATGAGAAAAATTAAGCTGATGAAAGTAATTTGAAGACAACGTATTTACTGTTGCCTTTTAGAAGAACATTGCCACTGTTGTAGCTAGATTTATAATATTTTAAATCATGATTTAATTTCACCATTACAACATACCTTTGCAGAGAGAAAATGGTGACATCAACTGTTAAATCAGCACCCATTTAGTAGATATCCTTTGCAAGGAAAATATTATTACATAAGCAAAAGTAGTTATTTCTTAAGTAGCACTTATTGCATAAGGAGTTCTACTCACTAGGAAGCAAATGAGTGGACTTTTCCATTTTAATTACAAGTAAAGGAACTTAGTTCTTGACTGGATATCTGATAAGCTGTGTAATTCTTTATTATGATAAATTGGTCAAAAATTATTGTCTTTCAAGTAAAATTTTATTATGGCAATCAATTCTCCCAGGGAAAAAAAAAAGACATACAGTTTCAAAACTAGAACTTCTGCAGGTCATCCTAGAAAACTCCATATTGGCTTCTGACTTTAAGAGACAGTACTTCATTTCACCAATGAAGAGAAAGCAACTGCAGAAGAAATATAGCCTTAACCTTATTAGGCTATAGAACACCGAAATCCATTAGGAATGATCACAGCTATTTCATAGAATTTTATTTTAAATTTTAAAGAAAGATCTGAATTAATGTACAGGTTATTTTTCCATCTCAAAATGCTTCCCTATTTCAAACCACTATAGGATACCAATTACAGAAGCATCAATAAAAGTAATAAACAAGGACTCAGATAGTCCTGGTTTTGAATAATCTTCAAATATTGACCTAACAGAAAAGCACAAAGTTTGATCTGTGTAAAAGGTTTGATATTTCGAAACAGACAAGATAAAGTGTCATGTTGTTATCTACCTACATGGAGATGAGGGATGTAAATATATGGAGGCTATTCCAGTTTGCTGCTCATTATCATTCTTGAAATGACTAAGTTTTATTTCAGATAGCAAAAACGTGCAAAGGAAAAGGCTGACTGGAGGCATTTTCATAGTGCATTGGTCTCTTCTACCAACTTCAATGAATTTGGGCAGTAGTTACTCTAAATTATATCCCTCCTATCCAAACTACCACAAAGGCACCTTAAGGTGTTTCCCTTCTTACAAGGGCATTTCTTACTTTGATATCTACGTGATTAGCATGACCATTTCTGCATTTCAATATCTCTGCAAAACACGTGCTGCATATAAAAAGCCATTTGAAATATTTGACAACAACAAGCTCTGATATTTCTGTCTGAATAAATTTGTGAACATGCTTTAAGTAACAAGTACAAAATTTTGCTATTATTATTATTTTAGAAATGTAGACTAGGACTAAATACCATATTGCAGAAAAAGCCTAATAAGTTACTGAACCCAGAGGGACCAGACTAACATGGAAATTTCCTGTGCCTTCTTCAGTTTTCCAATAAATGAAAAACCCCACAGTACATGTGACAAAGCAGCTGGCTAAATGCAGGTTTACATATCCAGGTATGACTGAGCTCAAGACAAGAAGTGGTAAACTCTTCAACAAAGTTTTTCAATGCAACTATCTCCTTTTAAGAAGTAAAAACCAGCAAATCCTGGTTGTTATATAGATGCATACCATTAATTTTCTCCCCACGATTTTTTAGAAGAATATAAACAAAGTCAGCTTCTTCTTTGTGAGGAGATTAAGACATCTCATATTTTTTCAGACTTCAGCTAAATTTGAGATTGGCATCAATCCTCAGAAACTGGAATGATGCTTCTATACTGCTAACAACTGTTCACTGTCCTATGACTTCCATGATATTTAGGAAAACAAAAGTGCAACAATGCATCACATTGTTAGTGTCATATGCTAATTGTAATACCTTTGGTTCTCATCAAAGGAAGAGTGGGAAGGATATCACTGCATGTTAAAATGTATTAAGAAGGAATATACAAAGAATGAAGAACTATTTCAGGTGAAAGACAGTAGTAACAGCAGAACAAATAAATATAAAAACATAAACACACTGTACAATATTCAATTGAGCATCAAAAAATTCTGGCTAAAATGTTAGCATCTGATCTTGCAATAAGATATGCTGAAACAATCTTCCAGTTAAAGTACTGGATAAGCAAAGTTATAAAAAATATGTGCTGTGATAGCTTGTAATAATGGAAGGGTATTAGCTGAAGTGGTCTTACTAACTGTATATTTTCCAGCAGAAAACTAAGAGACAACTCCGTCAATTCTAAATCTCACTAGGATAAGTCAAGAAAAAGATCCCATATTTTGAATAAGTAAAAAATGAAAAGATAAAAAGCACTTTTCAACAAAGTAAACTTTCAAGAAAAAAAACTTTAAAAAAAACCAACAACTTAAAAACTGCATTGGAAATGTTGACTATAAAATGACTTACTCTCTAATTTAAGGAATATCAAAGAAAATTCCAAGTGAAATCAGAGACCCAGATTCACTAGAGGGAGAATTTCTTTCCTGGAGGAAACAGAAAAAAAAAAACAGCTTACAGAAGAAGAGCATGTAGAAAGAAGCTCTATTTATTTCACTAGGGAAGTCCATATCCATCCTCAGACACCAAAGACTCAACATGAAACAATGTTTTAAAATCTTAAAGATAAATATAAATTCTTACAGCTTAAAACATTGAGGAAGTATGTCAGTCTGAAATGTTTCTATTTTATTTGCTGAACAAAATATTTCAATAGCTTTTTAAATTAAAATTGTAAAGTAATAGCAAAAATCAACTTCAAGTTCTTATACCCAGACAAAACCTATTCTGGCTATTGACTAAAAAAAAAAAAATTCTTAAATTACCACAGCATCTTAAGCATTCAGTTGGTGTAGGGCAGCCTGCAGACTTGACATCTGTTTTCTAAGGTCACCATTTAAACAGGATCACATAAAAAAAATTTGCTTCTGACAAAGAACAATTTACACAGAAGTGATTCACTTACGTATGATGTTTTATAAGACCTAAAGTAGCACTGCTGGCACTCCAAAACCTCATAGTAAAAAAAACCTGAAACATACCTCATAGGAGGGTCAACGTCCTCTCTAGAGACAGAAAAATTGCTTATATTTAGGTTCAAAATTCTTGACCGCTGTTTTACATTCATCAGAATACTTTTCCAAATTTAGACAAAAGGAAAGCCAATGAATTATAGGTCAAAATTTCTGTAAATTTGAATTTAAGTCCAAATGTCTGAATCTGAATTTCAGTATCCAAATGTCAACTTTTCTATATTTATACTCTCTTTCTATTTGAAGATATATTTTTCCAGAATCTAATTATGTTTTTGGCAGAAACATTGCCCAGAGCATTATGGAGTTCTGCAGATTTTCAACACCAGAACTCCTGGCAAAATCCCCATATAGCAGATAAAATTTTAGCAGAAAAAGCAAGAGGAAAAAAAGCAGTAAAAATCAAAATTCTCTCCTCAACTCTTACATAACCAATGTTCTTTGAGCTCACTTTCTCCTATTTGGCCAAAAATGAAAGACTGTAACAGGGCTCAAAAGTACCATTTCAGAATGGTGCACTTTTCATTGCAAGCAGTCTGAAGTTTCTGTAGTCAATTGTGCCAAATATTTTTCTCATAAAATAATATCCTTTGAGAGAAAAAATAAGTTTTAAAAAAATCATTAAAGTTTTTTTTAGTATTCCATTACTCATGTACATAAATTCTATGAGACTGAAACTTTACTCATAACCTCCTTTTTCCCAAGCTAAACTCCAACACATGGAATTCTAACAAACATTACAGAAAATTAAACACTAGAGGCAAGAAGGATGAAATTTTGTTAGACTGCAAAGAAAGGCGAACGATTTGTTAAAGAACATATGAAAAGAGTTTGAAATATTCACTGTCTTGATCATCTCCTCTGTGCAAAAAAACCCAGTATTATGAATCACCAGCATGGAGAATGAGTGAACTACTTCTGATTTCTCCCAACTAATTTTCTTATAATATCATCCCAAAAAAAGAGAAAATTACTTAGTATTCCTGAGAAAAGAACATGATTAACACCATACATCATATTATAATTTCATAAAAGAATTTTACAAAATCAATATAAGTTTTTCAATAATATTACAAAGTATTCTTAAGACATATATCCTTAATTTCTGCAAATTGTTTTGTAAGGACAATGGAATATCATTCCAGAGAAAGCCTAATTCTTGAACAGAATCAGAGGTCTCCAAATTTGTCCTTACGCTGCACAGTAGGTGCATCTTTACCTCCAGAATTTTTGACAGATGCTTTCAGGTCTCTTATGCACCACCAAAGTCTGAAGATCTACACTTCCTTAGGCAATATAAACCAGTCCCTTTACTTTACTGTCAAAAGTGGTTGTCTCATGCGTTGTTGTTTTTTCTCCCTAATACCCAATCTAAAAATCTCTCACTCTTCCCTAAATATACGTTTGAAAAGCAAGTCAGAAATCCCCAACTGGGATCATTATGCTTGAGTTAACTGATTATAAATGGGTGCATTGTTAATTTTACAGCTAATTCTAGTTCTAGATGCAAATTATCTTAGATTGTAAATCCAAGGTTCTTTATGAGAGTCTCTTAAATTTAACCCCAAAATATTCAAGGCAAATATAAAAAAAATTTTTGAAGCTGTAATTTTCACTGAGTATATATACACATCTAATATATGTATGTCTAATAAAATAGTAACTACCAAAATTACAGAATTAACACCTCCATCAAAAAAAGCATAAATATTAGACTTCTGAAAAAAGATACCAGAAAGAAGTTAACCTTTTGAAAGGGGAAAAAACAAAATTTAGAAATTATATTCTCTGTCCAAATATTGCACTCTGTGCTCAAGAACAAACAAACAAACAAAATTAAAATTCCAAGAAATGTAAACTATAAAAAATTCTAAACTGGGAGCAAGGAGGAGATTCAAATGGCAGAACTATTCCTAAAAACATTGCGGACATTTTGGGCACCAGCACAGGATTTAAATCAGAGCTTGTGAAGATCACGGGAGCTCATGAGAAAGAATATAAAAGGACCACTTACAAGGGCAAGGTTGAGATCACTTACAAGGTTGAGAAGCTAAAAAAGAGGTTTAGATGAGGTCAGAAGTAGAACATTTGTTGCTTTTTTACTGTATTTAAAGAATGAAGACTTGTGTACCATCATGTTTATTTCCAACTTCTGTAATCCAAGACATGTATAACTAATTGGATCAATTCCTCAACCAGCTGATAGGCTTTGAGCATCATCTCACAAATACAGGAGAACAATATATTCAAAACATATAAAAGTTTTTACTCAAAAGCTTTGCAATAAACTTTAAATACCACAAAATATTTTTAATGAATGGGCCTTCCTGCTGGATTCAGTTGAATGAACATTTATTGAAGCACTAATTGTCAGCACTACTTTCAGATCTCCATCAGTTCTCATAAATGTCCATATGTTCTTTGGTTTAAAAGTGCAGCTTAATGACACAGGAAAGTGCAAGCCAATTTATCATCCTTCCTTAACCTTTTGAAAAATAAATTAGTTTTTATGAGAAACAATCACAGTAAATAAAGTAAAAAGCATTTCAATTCTATAATAATATGGTGTCATTCTACATTAAGTCTTAATGCAATTGCTTAACTTTAAAATTATTCAAATCAATCACTTTTTTTTCTCTGACCTAGAGTTTAGTATCTCTAGAAGGGCAAAGACAAGGACCAACTTTCCAAATAGCTTTATATGCTCGAGATGCGACTACCAACCAGGTGTTTGTACATCTCTCTCAGCAGAGCCGCATTACTACAGGACAACCTCTACTTTCAACATATTTATACTAGTATAAAATTCTTTGTGCTATAGGGATTTATTGTTCCTTTAGAAACCTACACTTACATGAAGCATTTTAACCTGTGTAAGTGAATCCACACTAGAGGGTGCTGCTATTTTAATTGTAAAAGGTTTTNGCATTACTACAGGACAACCTCTACTTTCAACATATTTATACTAGTATAAAATTCTTTGTGCTATAGGGATTTATTGTTCCTTTAGAAACCTACACTTACATGAAGCATTTTAACCTGTGTAAGTGAATCCACACTAGAGGGTGCTGCTATTTTAATTGTAAAAGGTTTTTCCAGATATTGCAGCTTGAGAGCAGTACATTTTGTAATGTTTCAGAAGTGTTTTCTTGCTATCTGGGACAGCAAATTACTACCAAATGAGAATTAAACTTATGCTCACAGACAGGCTGATGTGCTGCCTTAGCCAACTGTACATAAAATAAATGCAATCTACTAACTCATGTGGTGTGTTAGAACCTGTACTTAATGCTTCAAAGCAACAAAATTCATAATAAACACAGGAGAGTCTTTTTTCCCCCATCTGTCTCACTATAGCTCACCAGACACATCACTGGTACATGTCAAGTCTTGTTCCAAATCTAGAAGTTGGTTATTATTTGCTACCATAATTGCACGTCAGTGCTTGCATTTAACATTTGAATAAATTAGTAAAGAGAATGAAGAATTTTTAGCATCAGAAAAACAGTTTGTAAAATGAATGCTGACAGATTTGAAATTGCACAATATTGTACTGACTTTTCCAAAAACAAGAGTATGTACTTTTTCCATGTTGCATTAAGATTAAAAAGGAAAATACACTTGACAAAGTACATATAACTTGAAAGCTTCAAATAGAATTTTGCCTCAGGCTGCAGAATAGCCTTTGCAGGAGCTGACTTCCATACCAACAACTCTCCATCTTCCTTGATCCATATGAAGCAACATTTATATGCTGCCTCGTATCTGATCTCCCTACTCACACTTTAAACTTTCTGAAAACATGGGCATTACTGGAAGGTCTAGTGCATCACATCAGGGCCTGTTTGTCCTGGTCCACATTTCCATTGTTCATCCAGTACCAAACCCACCCCAGAATACATATTATAGAAAAGAATGAAGTGGAAAGATAGAGTTGATCTTCTTACTCAGCTTTTACTTCCCCAGAGACTTCTGTCTCTCAGGATCTACCCAAAGAATAAGGGGAGAGGAGAAAGTACTAGTCTACCTTCTCTGTTCTACCATTTCCACAGACAAAAGGAAAAGATTCATAAATACAAGCAAGTGAAGGGAAAGATTTTTGTCCATGACATGGCAAATAACAAGCCTGATGCCACAGAGGGATCCTGTGAGAAAATGTACTGTGAGCTAAGGGTTATAAACCCAGTTGATCAGCACAGGACTGAAAGTAAAGAAAGACTTTACTCTAGTTCTAGTTTCTATAAAGAAAAAAGAAAAGGGAAAAAAACCCCTCAGAAAATTATAACAAATGTACAGATGCAGTGATTAAGGGGTGCTATGTACACTGCACAGTAAACCATTGTACAGATTGTAAAAAAAAAAATCTAAAAAAATCCAGAAGAAAAATAAATTTTTTTAAAAAAGGTAAAACTAAGAATTTGAAACATTTCTAAGACTTCTTGATTTCTGGTCTCTTCTCCCACTCTCTTTTTCTCTATTTCTTCTGCCCCTTCCCCTCTTCTCTGCCTCCTTCTGTCTATTTTTGAGAAAAAAACCCCAACAAACAGATAATGAAATGCTATATATTCATATATCTTGATTATAGTGCTTATATCAGAAAGATACAAGCACTATTTAAATTTTTCAGGTGCATCTCCACTTTGTAAAAGCTTCGTTTATTCATCCAAAGAAAAAGTCGTTAGGTAAAACTTGCAAGTAAAAAATTGCAAATATTCACATTAGAATAGCTAGCAAAACATTACATTAGAAAGCACTCATTTAAAGGACGCATTAAAATTTTTAAAATAATACATTTGTATAAAATTATGTTCTCTGTTTACTGAAAATTCTGTAATTTAATCTAATCTTTGTACAAATATATGTTGTGAATCATTTACACGGCTGCAGGAAAACCTCCAGTAGTTAAAACTCCTATAATTTTTTCTGAGAATCTATAAAGAAAGATTTTCATGTCTCATATTAAGATCACCAGCATAACTTTGATAGTCAAAACAACTATCCACACACTTCACTGATATTAAGGTTCAAAGAACTCTAAACATCCCATAAAACAATCTGTTTCAGGGTTACAACATCCAAGGGAAGACCAACATTACAGATCCCTCAAGTCCTATTTCTTGTTCCCTTTTGTTATTCAACAACATGGGTTGAATGAACATAAGAATGGACAGCTTATGAAAATTGTTCTTTGAGGCAACAAAGACAATACTTTCAAAACACTTTTTTAATATCTCATAAATGAGGTGGTTTCTTGTTTTACTACATGTACAAATTGAAAATCTGATTTTTAAGAAAATCTATCCCTGAATACAGATTTGTTATTTAACTATTGACAAGGTAAGTAAGTTTTACCATTTCATAATAATTCAAATTATATTCTTAAGAAATTTTTTAGAAACAACAGGTCATTTAGCAATTCTCTCCACCACCTAGCCAGAAGTCTGTAAAATGTTATTAATATTATTTGATTTACTATTTATGATATTGCTAACACGTATAATCCGTACCACCTGAGACATTTTCTCTTTGCTGCAAGAGTAATGTTAAATCTCATAAGAGATGCAAAATATATATTTGCATGGAGAAATGCACAACAATTCAGAGAACAAGAATGATTTGCGTTGGAAGCGACCTTTCATTAGTGAAATCTTTTCCTCAGAATCCTCTTTTAATGCAGTAGGAAAAAATATGTCCGTCAAAACTTGTTCTGTTTATCAGCAAAACCATTTGTGACTTATTTATTTCCACCTAGTCTGTTTTACTTAAATTTGCCCTTAACTTTTTCCCCAAACACTTGAAACTTCTATATGCATGAAGTTCTATTAAGTTTGATTAATTCAGACAGCCTTCTGTGGACAGGTAATCTTGCTCAATTTATTTATCTGTTTGCACAGCTTCTTGTATACTGATGTCATCTGGAAAAAGGAGGGGAAATTCCCAAGTGGCTGATATAGAACCAACCAGTACGGATAAATCATTTTACAGCTGTAAATACATATTTTGGCATAGTTTGTGTCTCCCCATATAATGTAATTTTTACACAAGAAGATACTATCTGTCTGTAATAATGGAAAGAGCACAACACAAAGACTAGATAACACTTATGAGAAGGGGTTGCTGAGCTAAGCAGATCTTGCTGTGAGCCAGCATAGTTATTCCTGTACTCTTAGTTAATGTCGCTTTGGAAAAAGGTCAGTTCTGTATGTACATGAAAAAAATACTGAAATGATAAAGAAAGAAAGCATACTTGGAAACAAAAAAAAAATTGCATAACATTTCTTAAATAATCTTTTTTTACAAAGGCTGCAATAATTCAACTACTATTATAAGATTACAGCCATATTAGGATGCTACAGTCCTCACCACACTGCAAATCTAGCACACCCTGAAAACAAGCATGCTGAAGGAAAGGCATTTGTAGGTATATTGTCACAGGATTTCATTTCCTGTTCCCTTTGCCACTGTTCCTAGCAGTGAATCAATCTAAGCATCCAAAAGATACTCTAAAAATATTCCACTCTGGTAAAAATACATGGGAATATATAAAGAGCTTTGATTCTTCATTTCCAAAACCAAGGGAAATGCAGCCATTACTAACACATGAGCATCAGAGTTGTACGACCACACGATAATGCAGCAGGATGTGCCCCCTATCACAGGAGGGCTTATCTGTTCTGTCTATCAGGTGGTGCAATAGCTCAGGGCATCTTCCCCCTCACACGAATTTGTTAATTGGTGAAATAATGCCATCAGGAGAGCTTGCCTGGCAGTGAGTTTTCTCGGCGCCATGAAGGTCACATTCCCAGCTGACAATAAACATCTTGCCTTGAAAGCGAGGATTGTAGGAAGATACGCTGGAATTTCTGACTGACAGACACTTCACTTTACAAACTATAAAAGCTACATCAAACTTTCACAAAGCAGAAGTCTTCTGCACATTCCCTGGAAATGTGTGGGGTCTTTTCCCCAAAGTTGGGACACCAGCTTTCGTAGTTACTTTCTCGAGGGTTGAGTGAAAGGATGCTGCGAACCCCATCATCAATTTGGTGTTAAGTTACATTGATGCCTATTCTATACTATTTCTTTGCTAGCTATATACCTATATATAGTTATATATATAGCTATATCTAGGTAATATAGGTACCTTTATGTCGTGCAGTGTTATATAATCTACTAGTAGTTCTTTTGTTTTATCCTGCGTAGTAAGTAACTCTGTTAAAGGTGTTTTGTCTGTTAACCTCCTGTCTATTAAATAAATAACTCATCCTATAATAGACCTGATCTGCCATTCTCAAGAACTTGCAAGCCAGAGCAATTTAAGTGCAAGTCACCTGAGTAGAGCTGCTGCCAAAAATCTGAGCCTAATGATTAGGTCTTGTCTAGAGCTCTCACTCAATCCCTAACAGTTGTACCGAAGATGATGCAGCAGCATTTAGAGATGTATATTACCTGCTGTGGGACAGGTCCAAGGTCTGAAAAATACAAGACTGGCAGAGACTGAGCTATGAAACTAGGACAGGAATTTATAATCATGAAACCAAAGTAGCCAGAAAAATGTGGGAAAAGCCATCTCATTGTGTCATTTTATCTGTGCAGAAAGAAAAAGAAACTCAACTTGGAAATGTTTTATCACAAAAAATTTGTCCAATTTACATCTTAATGTGCAGGTGGCACTGAACCAAGATTTTATTTGGCTTGGAAACCGCTAAAAATGCTTAGATGTGTAAGCAATTTGAGCTAGTGAAAGGCTTGACAACCAGCTAACAACCATCCCACTCAAATAAGTATGGGCTGGCACTGCAAACACCTATCTGAAGCTGAGACCATGTAGTCTGCATAGCCAGGAATGGGCAATACCTGTAAATAATTATCAAAGGTAGCGGCTGGAGTAGACCATAGCTAGATATCCTTTATCCACAAACCATATCCTGAAGCATTACATTTCACAACTTCATGAAACCACTTTGGTTTGCATGAGTATTACAGTATTATTACATAGTCACTCTAAAGTTTGTCTAACACACTTCCTTGTCTAAAAACTTGCAAAAAGTTTAGCTTTTCACTTACTTTTATTTTGATCTAGATATGAAAATTATCTGATATTTCTTTTTTGAAGTTCTAAAGTCAAAGTCAATGATAAAATAAGGCACAGAATAATGCAAATGATATGTAGTAAAAAGAAAAATTAAGCCTTTTGCGATTCCACAGGGAGACATTTATTGCCAAAATTAAAAGAAAGATAAGAAAAAAAAAAAAGAGCATGTTATTTTGTATTCAAGTACAGACATACAGGCATTGCAGGTTCTTCCTTGAAAATATCACGCAAATTCAAAACACATTTTCACTATCCCTACTTACCCTGTCAACTTCAGACATTTTATGGAATGTTTCTCCCACAAAAGCACACAACTCTATACAAGCAGTATTTATTTAAAGAACATTTATTTAACCATGACAAGGAGTACATGTCATTATGTATTTGACTAGTTGTGTAATGCTAATAATCTAAGGATGGAAAGATTGATTTCAAAGCTACCCGATATTCAGGTATCATTTAAATTAATAGCACTTGTTAGTTTTTCAATCTATTAGAAGTTTTTGAGATTTTCTAGAGACCTTGTATGTGACTTTATCCACCAGATAGCTAGTGTAGTGCTAGAACTTCCAAAAACCATATTCCCTTCACCCACACTGTATTCTGCTCTACACTGCCACTCGATCAGAGGGCAGGCTAAGACAATGAATATAAGAAAACCTCATGATAAGAAACCTGAGTTCTGCAGAAGGTTACTTCAACTGCCCTGACACAAGCTGTTTTCTGGAGAGAAGCACCTTGCTAGGACTTTCTGCAACAGCATGTACTTTGCCCACATTTGTAGGACCCAATTAAAACAAAAAGAAAAAAGGAAGCTTTCAACATCAAAGTAGGGATGATGGTATAGAATGAAAACATACAAAATCCAGTGAAAAACATATTAACATCTCTGTAACCTAAAATAAATACGTGTTGTACTCACAGAACTCAGTTTTGCATTTAGTGCCCAATGCCACAAAGCTAGCTAGCTTTATTTTCTATTTACTGGTATTGTCATTATACGAAAAATAAATACCATTTGTTAGGAAAGCAGCCGTTACACAAAATTAACAGACATATTCTGCTTCAGGGCATGAATACAAGAAAATTGTCAGACATTAATAATGTAGACAGAGCGTTTTCCTGGGAAAATGAAGATCCAATGGAACAACAGATAAATCATGCCCAACTGCTCACTGTTTGTTGTTTCACAATCTGTTGTATTTTATCGAATATGACTAGTACAAGTCTGTTACAGCCATAAAAAAATTAGCAGAAATTAATATGTAAATTACTGTAGTGCTTGTGTGGGAATCCATTTCATTAATTTGAATTCACTGACATCACTGTGTAATCTAAATTTATGAGGTTTTCAACTGCCACTCCATGGAGAATTCTACATGTATTGAATTTTGCTTTAGAAGTATTTTGTGCATTAAATAATACTTGCAGGGCAGTAATGTACATGAATGGCTTGGAATTTAATTTATATAATATATATCAGGCATTTTGCACATGAGAAGACAGATAACCTACAGTACAAAAAAAAAAAAAAGCATTTAGATATTTCCTTTTAAAACATTTATGGACAGCAATGAAAAAAAATTATTGGAAGAGGGAACAAAACATTTTTGAAGTTCTCCGTGAAGTAAATATTGCTCATAAGTATTTTGTTGAAACAAATGCAAATCTTCTTGTTAATATAATGGCTTTATTGTGTGTAGAACTTGAGTTAAGGAAAAAAGGCACAGAATAAATCCCACGCAAATCTGAAAAAGAAGGCTTATCAATACATAGCCCAGCTTGAAGGCAAAAGCTTCAATATCAAGTTTTGGAAAACAGCAGCAAGAAAAGAAATATTAGAATATTTCTTTTAATAAAGAAATATAAAGAAGAAAATTCTTTACCATTCAACAATTTAAATAACATCGGGATACAAAGAGAGCCAATGCTTTGCATAATCTTGGCTTTAATATCCTCTAGTTTTCTAGATGTAAAACAGTTATCCAAATAACATGATACTATTAAAATGTTTCTCAAGAATATACTGAAAAAAACATGTTAACATGCTTTCTGAAGAAAAGAGGAAATACAACAGAAAAGATAGAACAAAACATTTACTCAGTCATGAAGACCTAATTTTAGAAGGTTGAAAAAATATTTATATGATCAAAAGGTTTTATTTTCAATTATTCACAGTATAAAGTGGGGTTTTCCCCCAGAGTGATTCTAAAAGATTTGATATGACCTGTTCACTGGTGGGATACACTACTAGGCTTATTATTTCACAATATGCAGTTTTGTTAAGCTACAGGATTGTTTCATTATTATGGCTCATTGAAATATTTATCTAGGAGTGTCTATGGTGCAGTTTTACCCCTACACATTTCAGTCTTTTTCACACACAGACATGCATCCATAAACAAAGTGAGTTTTCATGTATCTTCCAGCCTTTGAATGAGAAAACTGCTTTGAAATGGGGCTTTGGGGGCAAGGAAAGGGAGGGTTTGATTTTAGATTTAACCATGACACAATGAGGAATATATTCCCAACCAGCAACGAATCTTTCACACTTGTCAAACCCTCCTGTGAGCATTCCCTGCAGCTCTGCTGACTACCAGAACACCTGTCTGCTCCAAGGTCACTGATTCAATGTCACATTGCAGCGAACATGCTCACACACAATTAGGATTTCAGTATTGAAAGAAATTCTGGTAGCCCTGTTATTTTACTTATAACTGATTACTGGGTAATTATACTTTGTGAACTGGTCTGATTTTATAAATCATAACCTTGAAATCAGTTTATCTGACTAGCAAAGAAGCAAGTAAAGATATGACCCAAAGAAGCATGTATAGACAGAAGTCTCTGTTAGATGGAATGGCTACAGCTCATTTAATTTTATCACTTACATGGAAATAGCATTTCCAAAGGTTTCTTTGCACTGATAGCCTACTAAAGGAATCTTTTTTTCTTTTTATTCTTTTTCAAGAGGTATGTTTTGTAGTTAAAACATCATCTGTTTTTTGCCTCCTAAAACACTTTCAACAACTTGCTATTTAGGAAGCTATCTGTTTCATGCAGAGACTTAAAAAAATGCTGTATTTTTCCTAATAGTGAATAAACATAAATTAAGCAACCATTACATGCCCATAGACCTGCATTCAGGTGTAAATTATAAACGCAAGTAAGAACTACTGCAGGAGTCTCTGTTTTGCCTTAACCTTGGCATTAAAGGAATGTAACACATAACTTCTTTCTGTTCCCCTGAGTAACTGTAATGTTAGAATCCTATCCTCCAGTTATTCTGAGATTGAAGCCTTCTGTTCATGTCTGTAACTATAATTTTTCTACCCTAAGTTTCACAAAACATAGCAAGCAATTGTCAGGAGACACACATTCCTCAACAGTACTCAACCTACTTACCAGCCACCTCTTCCTCAGCTCGGGTCTTTGAGACATACATTTCCTTTTTACTATGTCAAGTTAAGCTGTTCTTTCCTCCTATCCACAAATGGAGTAACAGATTTTATAGGTGAGGAAAGGGGAATGATTCAACTCTTCAGATGCTTCAAATGCTCAGAGGAATAGTGATCTCACTGCTGTCCCTCACAGAAAAATTCCAATTGTCACTGCAGAAATCCATGTAAAGACCCACTCATCATGGATCTTGTAAATCTGCTGCCTCTGAAATTCTGTAAGCATTGTACAGTTCTGCATATGCTGAAAAATTGCTTTCTACTGAAAAAGAAATAAACACATGCATCCTGGTCTCAATCAAAGCACAGCCAAAATGATACCGCAAACACAAAAACCTCCTAAACCTTCCCCAAGCATTGTCTGAACCTTTGACTGTTTTCATACCACTGGCTAGCAGTTCATTAGCTCTACACTCTCTAGCTACTGAGAGTCAATACCAGTAAGAGTTAAGAGTGCACATATTGGAAGTCATTACAGAGGAGCAATCACGATGGGTATTGACTGCTGTGACCCTAAAATGCTTTACCTCTGGAAAATGGCATTTGAAGACTTGCCAGCCATGGCTGGCTGTCTCATGTCTCCAAAATTGACCTATCAGGGATACCTAGGCACAGGCTTCACAAAGCAGAGTTATTTCAGTAAAAAATAGAGGGATGTTTAATGTCAGCTCTTTCTCAAGTACACTTGTAATCCTCATTCCATAGTCACCAGCCAATTTGGCTCTCAGTAATCTGTATATACTTTTCATTTAAAGTATCGCAGCTTGTTAAAGTTCCCACTATAATTTTCTGAAATGTAATTCAGAAGTTGTCCTTCTTCACAGAAAGGAAAGGGATGAGGAAAGAAAATAAAATCAATCTCATGAATTACTTACTTTGCTCAGTCTCAGACTTTCTTTCCCTCTCAGCTGGAATCTTATAATGTGACGAGATCAACAACTAATCTTTCAGATACACAAGTCCATCTTCATATTTGATCCCTCTTCTTCTAAGCTCATCTTTTATCTGCTGATTTAAGAACCACAGTCAAGGACTTTATAGACTTTTTATCAGTGGGACAAAAGTCGTGGTGATGGCTGGTTTTGTTCATGACTTCATCATTCATTCTTCCGTTGAAGTCAAAAGAAATACGTGATATTCTATGACCACCAGCTACAGTAATGACCAATTAGCCCCAACTGGTACCAGGCCTTAACAGAGTCTCTGCATCCTGCTTCAAAATACTGTCAATGACAGCAAACCCCATCCTCATCACCTCCTTGAAATAGCATACAACCTGTTCTGTCACTCACAGACCAAGCAAATTAAAGAAAACAAAAGGAAGAAAACCCTACCACATGTACACTACAGGCAAGAGAATGCTCTCACTGAAGAATCAGCGGAATTAGAGAAACCGTCTAGCCTCCAGTTGCTCAAGAATTTCGTTTTCTGGGAAATGCAATAGATTTCTTCCACAGCCACCGCCACCTTGGCCAATTTAAAACACAAATCATGGTCTGCCTTCAGTAAGAACAAGTCTAATATTCAGATTTCCTGCCCAAACACAAATTGATTCCACAACAACCTTATCTGCCAATACAGACTGATCTACAGCATGGCAAGTTACAAATGAAACGCTAAACGCAGCAGAATTTTATTATTCACATAAAATACACAGATAACATTAGCATCTTCTGGAATCCCTCAAATTACTATGAGAAGATTCAATAATCACTACTTCTACATCAATCTGCATCTCAAATACACCTACAGCAGTATCCTAGTACTAGGCACTCTGCTCAACATAAGACAGAAAGCATACAAACTACTATAGATGAAAAACATGCAAACTCTCACCTACATCATTATATACGCAGGTGGTTCTTGAAACACCCCAAGAAAGCTATAAGATACAGAAAGCCCTCAGACACCACTAACATTCACTGTGTATCATTCTCTCACAAAGCCCTGCTCAGCAATCTCAGACCCTTTACTAAATAAACACACCACTCTAGAGAAGTCCATCAAGTCTTCCCTCAGTACTCTAAACCACTCAGTTCTGACTCTGAGGGAAACTCATAAAACCCAGATGATTCTGAGAGCTAAAACATAAACTCCAAAGGATGCTAAGCAACACAACAGAGAACATTAGGATTGTGATGCTTTGTAATTCTCACTCATCCCTAACATAAAGCTCCACATTCATCTCTATCTCCCTGCCTGAAAGGATTTAATGACTCTACCGTGTCTTCTCTAGACAACATCCTTTTTCCTTCCTCCACCCTACTCCACAGGTGTCCACTATTTTATCTTTCAAATGATGCAGGTCAGTACACAGGTTAAACTCATAACAATTTACAGTTGTTCTTCAAGACCTCTCCTGCTATTACAGATTTTAAGAGGCTCACATGGTCAAAAGGAGGCATCTTTTCCAATTATTGCAATAATTCGAGGATATTACCACCTCCTTACAAAATCTGTAAAGCTTTTATTCTTACAAAATCATAGTTACAATGCTATGAGTGTATTAAAGTATTTGTTGTTAGCACAAAGACTTTTAAGTGCTCATGTTAATGGAGATAAATAAAACAAACCATGTAGTGCTTCAAGAAACCTGATTACAATGTTCTTTTGTCTACAGCATAAAAAATATTCTATGCTGCACATAAAATTAAGATAATTATCTACTAGTTTAATTTAAGGAAAAGCATGCATGCCTCTTACTGCGGTAACAAAAGCAATTACTTTTGTGGTAAGTTAAATATTAGATTTGGAACATTTTCAAACTAAGCATAATAATGTTTTAACAGCAGTTTACACTATAAAAAATTCAAGCAGCGTCCTTTTATGCATCTGCAAATTTAATTTTAAACGTGCTAAAACTTTATCGGTACAGTAGTATAAAAATTATGTTAACCAGCATTTAACAAGCACAGGAAGTATACTAAGAGTTATGCAATTATTAGCTATAATTTACATATGCATGTAAATTACACAGTATAGAAGTACAAAAGCAATCCTTATAGTGGTTCAGTTAGAGGGAGAACTGCTTTTTTGAAATATGATCTTTTACTGGTTTCCATACTTGTTGTCATTAAGCCAACAAGCCAAGCTCTTATTAAGCAAGTATGGTAACAATCTACTGAGATTAGCTTGTTAATAATATTTGTAGTTTTGCATAGGACTATTAAACTCACACTGTAGTTATTTTATTATGCAAGCAAGCAATGTTTCTTACATGTTAATAGTTTTCATTTGATTGTGTACAAGGACTGAACCAATTAAAATACAAGCTTACTAAACTGTCTGGTTTTCATGTAAGAGATCTCTACCACATGAGTTTCAAGTTGTTTGGGTTTTCCTATTACAAATTTACAGAACAGATGCAAGGTAATTTCTAATTATAATACCTGTTTAAGCCATAAGTCCATTTAAGGTTGCACAGAAGAGGCTTATGTTATATATTGTTGCTTCTGGAACTATCACATCATCTTGAAGTGCAACAGGGCACTAAGGTTCCATCCTCCTCCAACAATTCCTTACTCCCTCTCTTTAAATTACACCCAGCATACCCAGCACAGTACCACACACAGCCTTCACATGGCCCTTTTCTTCCCTGTAAATAAGCAGCAGCTGTTTTGCATACGTCAAAAGAGTTTCTTGACAGAGATTACAATACCAGGATCTATCCAAGGCTGTGGTAACAAGGATCCTGAAGTTCTAAATCATTTCACAGAATACAAAAACATTTATCTGAAATTCTGCTTTTAACCATTAGAGGTACACTGAATAATTAAATCCAGCAACATTTAGTTCTTAGTCACAACAAATTTACTGAGTAAAAAAAACCAATTTGCTTTTCCAAAAGAAACATTCTTTCAACAGCACTGTTTTAAAATTGCCATGACAAAATTGCCATGACAAAAAAGGCTCATTTCCCTAAGACTTTCTAACCATATTTTATACATTACTGAAGACTACCATTTAGATTACAGATTTTTTAAAAATTTCTATCAGGGACCATACAATTTGAATGCGCCTTTTATTTTTTTAGGTGGTCTACAAATTAGAAAACAATTTTAACGAATTTTATTAATTATATATGGCATTACCACATTATGAGATAATACAAAGTTTTTTAAAAAGCTCTACAATGCTTTTCTAAGTGTGTGGATTAAAAAAGCAATTTTTCTCAGTAAATGAAATATTTAAATACAAAATCTATGCAGTTTTCAACAGGAATGAAAGCAATATATCAGTCTTAAGTGTATTTTCTTCATCATCTGAAAATACACCAAGTGAAAGGAGTAGATATTTTCAATCACTTTGAATTTTCAATTGCTTTTGTTCTAAAGACAAAAACTGTTGTAATTTCTCATTTCTCAGTCACTTCCTGTAGCTATTTTAACACAAATGTATCTAAACCAAGCTATACCTAAAATAAAATCCCTTATGTTAAAAATATTGTGTTTAAAATATTAT
This sequence comes from Ifrita kowaldi, assembly GCA_013398055.1. Classification (NCBI taxonomy): domain Eukaryota; kingdom Metazoa; phylum Chordata; class Aves; order Passeriformes; family Cinclosomatidae; genus Ifrita; species Ifrita kowaldi. Next base: position 147,946 of record VZRS01012146.1, read on the forward strand.
AAAATATTTTAAGATTTCTTTTCCCCCTATGTTACATTTATTAGGAAAATATTCTTATTTCTAATAGGGAAACAAAGTAAAAACAAATTTTGAAGAAACTATAGGACAATTTCTTTAAGTGTTAGTAATATTCAGATACTTTTTTGCATAATATTTAACATGATCACCTCTTTCAAGTAACTCCTGAATAAAGCAAGAGAAAAAAAATTAAGAAGCTATCATTTGAAAGGTTCTTCAGACAGAACTTAGTTTTCTTGAACCAAGAGGACAAAAGGATCTCTTTTGTTCTAATCAGTGGCAGCACTAACCTTTTCTAGGTAGTGGGGATCTCAACAGTGTGCATAACTTAAAATATTTTACCTGTGACTTTCTGACTCTAAATGTAATTTAAAGAGAACATTCAGCAAATTAAAAAGGAAGTTAATTTTCAGGAATATAGTTCAAAGAGCACTACCCACTGCATCAGCAATTTGGACAATAGGAAGTGAGCATTTGTGGACACAATTAACAATATCCTTGATATACCTGGAAGCAATAAACCAATTCTACAGCTTGTATGAATCAGTACAGCTCCATTAATTTCAGTGATAATAGACTGATTTGCATGACCTGACAATCTGACACAAATCTGTTATGAGTTTTTCAAGCTTTAGTTTTTGACATCTCTCAGAAGAGATGACATGGGAGTTGACCCCAACATAGCATTTGTAATAGTAAATGTTCATTATAAGTATACAGATCTGAAAAACTGGTTCAAGTACTAAGGTTCTAAAATCTACGATGAAAGGTAATACAGTAATTACTTCTAAGAACATCGAAATGGAACAATGTAAAAAATTTCATTTTTTTAAACTAACAGCAATTTGTACATATGTAATTTCATGTTTCCTTGTGTACTCAGAGAGAGAAAAACTTCAAGTAAGAACATGGGAGACCAGGCACCTCAATAATTTTGAATACAATATTTAAACATTTCTGAGGTTCACAAAGCCCTGCATGCTCTCAGAATGTCAGTTGACTCAGTGCCTAAAATTATGTTGCTAAAGTTTGCTGAAGAAAAGAAACCTTCACCTCAGCACACCCTGTGGCAGCACAGTCATGGCATGGTCCTGGGTGACAAATTTCCTCTGGCAGGGGAAAGGTGAGCTGAAGCCCTCCCAGGGCACGGGCCACTACTGAAAAAGAAAAGCTGTACTACTTCACTCCCTCTTTACGCATCTTTCCTCCATTTTTGAAGGTGGAGTTTAAAAAAAATCTAAGGCTGAATTTCAGGATCTTGAGAAGACACAGACACTGCCTTGCTGTTTTAGACTAGATACCTAAATTCGCAGGAATTAAAGGCTTATGCCATTACTGACCAATTTAAATTCATGCCCTACCTACCATGCCAGAATTTCATACCTCAATCCTGGCCCCTCTTCACATGCACTGTATATGAAAGTGGCAAAATTAATTTCACTTAGCAAAGGTTATAATTTAAATGCACATTATAATGCTTCAGTCATTGTCTGAACATAAGTGTTGCAAAGGTCTCAATACATACTTGAACTTTATGGAATATATTCTATTCTCTTTTTTATTTATTGACATGCTCCCCTGGCCTTTTAAAAAATACATCTGAAATATTCTGTTGAAATAGAGTTTAATCACAATGCACATTTATATGTCTTACACTGCTGACTAGATTATTAACCTAAAATATTAATCAGAAAGCAATACCTCGTAGTTTTTCTGACATGCTGGAGTCCCAGATTGAGACTCCAACTCAAGCAGGAAAATTGCTGAAGCATTTACATGTCTCAGAAGTAATTCAAAACTCAAGGCCTTGAGGACAAGGCAAATTCTTCCCAACCCCCAGCCCATCCCTAAAATGCCAAGCAAACAAAAAGCCCAGATAAAACTACAAGCAGTATTGCATGTATCTATGACCTGTGACTTGAATCGATACAGATAAATTAGAAGTACATTGCTTCTTGGATCAGGTAACGGTTCGATTTTGGACAGAATTAATGTGTGTGGGGGGAGTGACTTGTATACAATACTGAATGGCCAGAACAAGATATATAGCTTGGGAAGTGATGTGTGTAACTGTTTATCATTAAACAGTGGAGAAATTACTGCAACAAATTCCCACATAACTGTCTCATATGCAACTTCAACATGCCTTTCAACTTGTTTTATTTCTACATTTATCCAAGATGAACTCTCTACAATGAAATAAAATGGTGAGCAAAAACGTAGCCACTGATTCTGCCTTACAGATTCAGAAGTGTTTCAAGTGGTAGTGCATGCTATATCTCAACTAGATAGCAGAAAGAAGTTTAGAAGTTACCCAGTTATATATGTTACAAACATTGAAATAGAGATTATTATTAAAGGAAGCCAGCAGGTACAAAATTCCTTAATTTCCCATGGTGTCCCAGTTTGAGACAAATTCGGAGGAACGTCCAAAATGAAAGTCCTCTGACAGAAGGCAGGTTACAGCCACCTGTCCCCCAGCAGGTGTGGAAAGAATTTTTCCTCAGAGGAAAGTGAAAAAGACCCTATTTGTTTAACAAGTAAAGTGCATGCAGGCACGGGGGAAAAAAAAAGAACAATGCTAAATAATGAAACCTCTCGCTGGAGAGAGAAGTCTACACAGGAGAGAACCAGTGTAGATTTCAGAGTCCTTTGTGGGTGTGGCTCTCTCATCTCCGGAGCTGGGGTTCAGTGTGGGCCCCTCTGGGCCACAGTGCAGGGTCTCCAGTGATGTTCTGGTGTTGCTGAGCAGTCCAGAAGAGAAGAAGAAGAAGCCAAAGTCCCAAGGGAAAAAACCTTTCTTGCCTCAGCTGGGAGACTAGCATAAAAGCAAAGGAGTTTAACTCTCTGTCTCTCTCCTGAGAAAAGGAGCTGAGAGCTGGTAAAAGCAGGAAGGTGCTTTCCTCCACTCCCCAACAGCACGAACACAGGGGAGTGTGTATCTGTGTCCTTGAACACAAAACTACTCGGGTTTTTTTTCTCCCTTTCTCTCAGACCCAGCTTAAAGACACAGAAAGGCACAGGATTCATGTCTGGTAGACAATGGGGAATACACTATCATACAGTCACCCCAGGACACATTACATTTTCAGTCTCTGTTTTAAACAACAGAAACTCTTATTTTTTCTTCTAATTTGACACGCACAATTTGTTTCATGTCCTGCTTATGAGGCAGCACAAATCCAGTCCAAATTATAACCCAGGTGACATTTTAAACAGAATCACAGGAAGGATTTGGTGTGTTAGTCAGAAACAGAACTCTAAAACATACTGATTCACATCTAGGCTCCTGTAAGTGTTTAGCTATGACTTATTTAATTTTCTCTGATTTCCATTTCATTATGCTCAATAGATAATGAACAGAGTGCATTTACAGAAAGGACTAATGTACTAGTTCTGTCTCCAATCTTTTATCCTCACACCTTTCAGGGTATGCAGTAAGCCCTTAAAATAAAACAGCCTTCATTATCACTCCATACTGGCAAGCAAAGCAACTGAAGAAGATAAAAGATATCATCATGGCAGGAGCAATAGTAAACAACTATCACCCCCTCATAAGTTCTCTTGAGTCCAAGTTCCTATTTCTTTCCTCCCTTGTTATGTGTAAGAAGTTCTCTAGAATGAACATGCACTGGCTGCAAAATTAGCCTATCTGAAATTTTCTTTTATGAACCTGATTGCTGTTTTAATTGTTAGAAGCATATTTGAAGTACAGTTTATTTTGAATCCATCACCATTTCTTGTTCACCACAATGAGTTTCTGAAAAAAAAATAGTACCAGCTAATGCAAATTTAAAACTGGATATAATAATATTCTTTAGTTGTGGAGAATTTTGTGAACAAATACTCAAAACTTTCATGGTCAGAATATTCCCCAAATACGTAGATGATACAGAAAATATCCTCAAACTGGCACATTCAACATGGCATATTCTTTGGAAGTTTACAATTTAATGCTATCAATAAACAAAAATATTTAGATAATCTGTTTGTATGTAACATTACTATATACATATAAATGCATACTCCTTAAAAAAAATAATATAAACTTCATCACAATAGAAATGTTTGCACTGTAGTTACTCTGGCTTCATGGATGTTTTGTAAACAACAATTTCTAAACCCCACGGGGATTTACCTCAAGTGACCTTTAGCATTTGAAGTCGACACATGGTTTATGCTAGAGATATGAAACCCCTCTTCAGTCAGTGAAGAAATAGAGAAGTATCTTTGAAATTATTCATGAAGCTTTACTTAGCAATCTTAGAGGGTGCTGAACTAAGCCCTGAAGACAGTATTTTCTCCCTGTTGCGTAATACAGGAGCCATGATGACACTTCTACATGTCTAGAGCAACTTACAATGGATCTCATCTTCTATGATTGGAATATCATTGCCTCTAATACATCAGCTAAGACAAACTTCTCATTATTTGAATACTGATCGTCACTGGCAAGACTTGCTCTAAAAAGACTTGGTAAATAAGATAACATAGAATGAATTAACTTGTGCTCCTTGTGAAACACACAATTTACTTTGTAAGAAATATGTTTATGTCTTTATTTCTTTGAGACCATACTTTCAGGATCTTTGCTACCTGCATCTCTTCTTCATTATGTTATTGCACAAATGTGAAACTCCATTTATAAAGGAGTGGGTATCTACCACCAGAGATTACAATTGCCACCTTCCTTTTGAACAGAGATATTATTCCTCTCTGCAATGGGAAAAAAGTATTTGTGGCAATGAGTTCTATGAACTGAACATGAGCCAGCACTGCAATATTGTTTTTAAAAAGCAGTATGTTTGATCCCTTAACAGGTATGTTTTAGGACACACAAAAACAAGATCCTGGGATCTAATTGCCTACAGAAGTGACAGACATCATAAATAAAAGGGTAAACCAGCTGAAAAGTCAAGGAAGATATTGACAATCAAAGCAAGAAGTGAAGAAACCTCTCCAGAATGTACTACACTGTAACATTCTTGTTAGACATTGTGTCATGCTTGTTAGAATGAAGGTGCCATTCTCATTTAAACTCTGGAAAGTAGTTTATCTTTATAGTCCCTTCCAACAGCCAAATCATTCAATAATTCTACAATGCATTAGGCAATTTTTCTACTGTATTCAGTACTATAAGTACTATTCTTAGGTAAAATATTCTGTCTTATTTAGGACACTAATATTCTGGAAAAATTTGACTAACTGCAGAGGATCCAGAAGACCAGAGAAGCGCAGCAAGTACAATCGGTGGTCTGTAAACACAGGAAAAATGTAAAAGTCTATAGGAAAAATATAGTTAGTTGATTTTGTAAAATAAAAAAAGATGATTGAAGTAAAGACTTAAACTCTTGAATTCTTAAAAAAATCACAAAGGAACTGTAAAGAGGAATGCAATAAACAGTTCTTTGTTTCCACTGTAGACAGGATTAAAGGCAACGGGCTGAAATGGCACCAGTGTATAATTAGACAAGAAAATGAGAAAAAACTCCCATATTTGTAGCAATAAGTAAGGTTTGAAACAGTATGCCTAGGTAACTAAGGGATCATCAAAACAGTGAATTTTTCAAAGTAATTTAAAACAGTAGTTTACAAACCAGCATAAACACTGGCCAGGTCAGATGACCTTGCATTGTCCCCTAACTTCACATCATGACTTTTTATCACCTGCTGCTCCATACACCATTCAGTGTGAAATTACTAGTTCTACTTCCCCAGTTTCATTCCAGATCCTTTCTCCAAATATTGTGTCGGGCACCACAGCTTCTAGAGCCATCTCTGTCCACAGTTTCTTATTTTTTCTTCTATCTCTCTCTCTTTCAAAAAGAATCAGTGTCCATTATGTCCCATCAGTGTACACAGCTCAATATATAAAAAGTCCTTTGGACTCACAGTTTCAGTAAAGCTTAATTACATGTTCTCTCATGGTCTCTCCAGTTATATTTTGCTAAAAATCTATGAATCCAATTCCAACAATGGGGTGACCCTTCTTTGCAAAGCCTCCTTGTGGCTGGAAGTTGAAGGAAAAATATTTTCTTCAAACATGCATCAATATATTTGATTGATAGCAGCTGACCTGCTGAATTTTATATCCAAACCTTCTGTAAAAAATCTGAAAGCATCTGTAATATGTCATGCAAAATTGCAGGCCTCTTCAGGCCATTAGTATACAAAAGTCTGCTTAGATTTACAGGCCTTTTAATAACTGCCAGAGCTTCCTATATTTGGGTTAATTTAGTTAATTATTTCATATTAGGATCGGGAAGCCTTCATAGCCATTTTTGTCTTCATTATGTGCTTGTCTTCACTGATGCATATCCTTAATTGTGAACCAATTGATTATATGAAGCAAATACCTAACTCCAGAAACATCTAAATAGCTACATTTTTAGTTTACTTTATTACCTGAAAGGACATATTGATAAGATATGCAAAAAAATATTATACATATGCTGGTATTTTCTGAAAACTGAACATATGGAAAGAAGAATTTTTCAATTAGACAAATAATTATTACTATGAAGTAATTGCCAAAGTTATTTAGTATTTTTTTTTTATGGAAAATACAAATCGCAAGAAATATACACAACCACTTCATATTAATCATTTCAATATTTCCTAAAATAGAACTGTGAATTTTTGAGATGTATTAACACTAAAATATAAAAAAAAAACCTAAGGTATAAATACGTGAGATTAACACAAGGTATCTTATATTTTCCAAGCTGAAAGACATCTTCTGGGATTGGTCAAGTAAAACCTTTGAAGTTATGAAGATCTGCCACCCTTACCCACTCTTAGCAGGTGGTGATGATGATAAAAAACCAGATAATCTTAAGAAACTCTTAAAAATATAAAAATGCTTCTTTCCTGACAACTGAATAATTATGTGCTATATATTCACAACATTTCCTACTTCTTACTGCATATTAAGCCTTACATAATGCTACAAATGGGTCAAGTATGAAAGAAAATAAGACTCCTGCTTCAAAGAACTGATTCAGAAGTTCTATCATGGCCTCTCAATTCTGCATTTTACAGGGACGATATTGAGTAACTAATTTATTTTCTTGGAGATTCTTTGAAGTTAAAAAGTGGTAGCAGTTCATGCAGTAATCAGTCCTCAAGTTCAGAACTTCCTGCACCCAGAATCACCAGTTCAAGAGCTTCCCTTAAACAGATCTACTTTGCTGTAGTTCAATAACATAAAATTGCTTATATCCTCTGTACCTGTGCAACTGTTTTCAAGGTGATCAGTTTACAGTGTGTTAAGTGGTTACAGGTAGGTCAGCACACAGAATCCAGGATCTGACAATAGGCAACTGAAGATTAGCAGCTGAACTACAAACATTTAAAAAAAAAAAAAAATTTTGTTCTTTGTGGATACAATTCAACTAGTGGAATGGAAATTGGGGGAAAATGTCATCCCTCTGCTGAAGTCAAGTCACAGAAGTCTGCACTTTTTCATCCAGACTTTTCCTCAGGAAGTCTGCTCAACCTAGTTGAAAACACCAAAGTAATTCTTTTCTGCTTCTTTCCTCCATTTAAAATTAAGAAACGTAAGGAAAAGTATGTAATATACTTACTATTAAAATAGATCTGCTAATACAGAGAAGTTTGATACTTTTAATAGTCTGTGGTATCTTTTACAAAAGAGAATAATAAGTGAATCAGAGTATTATCTAAAAAAAATTATCAGCAATTGCTGTTCCAAAGTGAAACCATCTTAGTTTTGTCTAAAAGATGAAAACGTAACTGAAAAGGCAGGCTCCTACTTTCCACATACATAGTATCTGTCAGGCTAAAAAGGTTTTACACTGATTAAGTATATGCCTGTGTTCACACCCTCAAACAGAAAAGCCAGGGACCTTCAAGTACAGAACACCTGCCTTGCCCTCTATCCTAACCAGTTGTTCCTGAATGCCAGCAACACAGCCAGCTGCATGAGAGTCTGATGAAACAATGCTTCAAAGCACAGCTATTCCTGTCCACAGCAAGGACACATTCAACACCCACGGAGAGAGTGAGATGGTTTTCAGATCCATACATGCCTTCAGGAATCCCTGGATAAGCCTATCAGCTCCTGGGGATAGGCTGTTTGGATTCACAGCCTAACTAATTTTGTCCTTTCAACAGTCTTACTGATCATGGAGTACTAGTTCCACACACTGACAGAAAAGGGGAAAAAATAAAAAAAGGAAAAACATTCAGAGATTCAGTGTATCTTTCCATCCTAATCAAGAGCTAAAGACTCATCGAGGATCAAAAGGAAGTTTGTTACAGATAAAAAACCAGACAGTTTTAGTATCATTCTAAAACTGATGTGCCATTATATTACACACCTTTTTGGGGAGACGGGAATATTTTTCTGCTATCTTTTTTTTCCCTCATCATTTCATTGATTTTACAGGTACCAATGATCCAAAATATTTGCCTTAGAGAAAATACCACATCGATTGACCCACTAGGGCAGCATTTCACTTGCATTAACAGCTGAGCCATTTACCACTAAGTGCAATGGCATTTTCTAAATTTTAGTATCCTGGTTGTTCTACAGGTACAGTGGTATAAAGAGTTGAAGCAAATACACACCAAGAAAAACATAGAGCTGCAGAGATTTGTAATAGAAATGTTAATACTGATATGAATGGAGAATTAATGGGAACACAGGGGAGGGGAAGGAAGTAACAAAAAGGAATTACAAAAGGCCTATATGAATATTACTGAAAATTACATTAATCAGCCTTAAAGGCCCTCCACACAACTTCACAGCATATGCCAATTAGAAAAACAGGCTGAAAGAACACGTTAACACAAGGGACAGTGTACTGTGGATAAACCAAAGATCTACAGAAAGGTAAAGAACAGGGTGGAAGTGACCCAGGTAAGGAGACGACATAGTGAGTACATCCTAAAGACTCAGAGAAGGGGAATAGGATGTAGAGACAAAAGACCATAATCACTGTCAGCTCCTCAAAAGACAAATTCCAAATCAATATATGGTCACCAACCCAGGAAGAAGGAGCAAGGATGACAAGAACTCAGAAATTATAGTCAGTGTTAGTATAAATATGACTACAGTACAGGTGTACCATAACAAAATTGAAAGAGATTAAAAAACCAAATTATATTTATAGATGACAGTATCTTTTCACTGTTTCTATCAGTCAGAGTGACTAATGGCTCCTGTATCCACATTCACGATATTCATCTTTATTTTCTTGTCTCTTTATGGCTGACCTTTCAAAACAGCATGTAGTGTATACTCCTTTCAAAGAGGTATACAGATATTGTATGCTACTGTACAGATTACATATAAATCATACAACCTGATACAAAACCTTCCAGTTGAATTTTGTTGTCCTGAACATCATCTGTGTAACTGCATTGTATTGATAAAATTACAATTTAAAGAGCTATTAGAATATCTCTGGACAACTCCCCTATTAATTTTTAACCTATAATATTAAGGTATGCTTACAGCAAAAGATCGCAGTTTTTATATTATAATTGACTTAAAATTTTAGTTTGAAACTTCGTAGATGGGTGGTTGGAAGAAAAGGAACACAATGCAGAGTCAGTCCCGGGGTTTGCTTATCAGTTGGCAGTTGTTACAGCTCCAAAGCAACCCACACCACCCATTCTCCTTTCGGGCTTTCCATGCAAACTACTTTGCTCCATCCCTCTTTGCAGAGAGTCTGAACTCCCAGGTGGTAACACCCCTATTCACTGAATTAACTCATTTCCAGCTTCTCCAACTGCATTTCACGTCCTGCTAGAGGTTTCCGTTCCAGGGCATAACAGCGCTTTCAAATGGCCCTGACAGAGAACAGGTGTGGATGTAAACATCACTTCTGTATTTCTAACACGGCAAAAAGAAAAAAGGATTAAGATAACAGATGATATTTAACCTTAACTTTTGCACTTCTTTACAAGTTTGTAGATTCCTTTTCAGCTGGCTCACCATGCCATACAGTTCCAGAGAAGACACACCACACTTGCCCGTTGCTCTCAAACAGCATTTCCAGTTTACAAATCAGTCTCTCAAAAGATACTTTGTGCTGTTAGCCTGCACTTCATAAAGCTGTTTGATTCCTGTCTCCAGTGGTAGATTTTCAGCAGTACATTTACATTTCAAATCAGGAAGTGAACACAAGCCATTTTCTGACCCTTTTCATTTGCATTTCCTCTGACAGGAATTACCCACTGGAACAAGGGCACCCCATTGAACCCATTGTCTTGCCATGCTCTAACGAACTGCACAGCAGCAACAACATTTTTTCCCCCCTAATACCCGATTAGAAGTAAAAACTCCATTCTACAGACAAGTTGTGCAAGGATACACTGCTTAAACACAAGATTAGATATGAAATTTTCCTATCTGGAACATAACTGTTTTAGTGCATCTGCTGTCCAGCATCTTTAAAACACACAAAATAAAACCTTTTTTGCAAATAAGCAAAACAAGGAAGGTATAATTCTTTAAACAATCTTTTTTTTCTCCTAAATACTTTAAAGCATAAGAACGGCCATGCTGAACCTGATCAAAGAACTCATCTATCTTTGCATCTCATCTCTGACAACAATTAGAAAAAGAGATGCCTTCAATAGTGTTTAAGACAGGGAAAGCCTATATCACGCTTCCTTCTCCCTTGATCCCATATTTCCACAGCCTCCAACTATTTATCTCAATGAATTTTGTAGCCTGGTGTTGTTTTCCTAGAATTCCATTTAATGCGTAAAATATAAACCAAGTCTAGTGTTTCATCACACTGATGTTTTTTCATACTTGACTTCATCCTCAATCTCAGAGGATGGAACACTTTCACTGTCTTAAACCTAACAACCAGCAAAAAGAAAAAAGTCATTTACTGGTGATGTTTCTGTATATTCTCAACAGCAATTTTCATGTAATGAGAGAGGATTTTAATTGCAAGAATTAACAGCTTTATTTAGCATTAACTTGACATAAAATTAGCAGTTTCCATCTGAAAATAAAATCTGAAGCAGTTATATTTTTCAATAGTTGATCAAAATAAATACAAAAATTACAAAAATTAAGGAATACTCAGGATTTAATCATCTCCTCAGCACAGCTGACAGTAATTGTAACCATAACATAAATAATTTGTATACACAGACATATAAAGAAAGCACTGATGAGATCAACTATAAAAGTATTTTGGTTGCACTTCATTAAAAGTCAAGTTCAGACTGAAGCATGTTTCAGCCTAGTCAGGATCATTTTATATCTGGACATCAGAAGCATATTCTGTGGTCCACTGCTCTGCAATAAACAGATGTTTGAATACACCCTATGCTATGGATAACATTAAATTTGCCTCCTGGGATTTACAGGACATTGGTTCTTAATGAGCAAATTTAATACAGTGGCAAAATACAGAATGTGTGAGATAACACACAGAAAAATGATGCGTAAGTCTATGATTATCCATGCATCTTTAACTATACTTAATATTTGCTATGGACTAAAACTATAACAAGAATCAAGTATTACACTGTGTGTCTCATTGTTACGCATCATAGACCACTAGCTATGTATAAAGGAAAAAAAATATGTTGGCTATTCTAAAATTGTTATTTCCTTCAGAGAAAAAAAAAGTAAATTAAGCATGGAATTCACTTTATGGCTATAAAGTTACAATTAAATATAGGTAAGAGGATCATAAATAAGAAAATTAAGTCTTTCAGCAGGAATAGATGACAACGAGGTCCTGCTAAGACTGTGTTTTGTAAGAAAATAAGTGAATCTCTGATCTTGGACTAATGTTCACAGCCCTCCTGAGTCACTGAGACAGCAAAGTCCTGCCTTGCTCGAGGCAAGACAATTTCATTTAAACATGATAGACTGAAAACTTTTAAAAATATTTAAAAATATATCAGCATGACTATAGCAAACAGATGACGGATAACTCATAATAGTTGAGGATGGAGAGAAACATTCTTTTTGTAGTCACATTAAATGAGTTTGTAGACAACAAAAACTTTTGTTACATAAAATGGCAGTTCTGAGAGGTGCATGCCTGTTCCTTGTTACTCCTCTTGCCAATGTAGATGCCTTTCTGTATCCAAGCTATCTCCTGGCTCTCTCATAAGTATTCAGGATGAAATTGTTTTAAGTATTTCCATGGAACAAGGCAACTGAAAATCAGATATGGACCATTTCATCCACTCACCCTCTTTGTCACCTCATGGCTGCACTGTCTGTATTTTAGAGCCACAAAGAATTTGCAGCTTGTTTACAGACTAAAGAACACACATTAAAATGTTCTTAACTGATTTTCTGACTAAGGGTAAACTGTTGCTTCAAGCTGATGGCTGAATCTGCCCTTCTGAACTGCTTTTAGCTGACCCTCTAAGGCTTTTATGAGATTTTGGTTCAACCAGAACCAACTGTCATACCGAATGGGACCTTTAACTTTCGTCTGAGGAGAAATCCCAGTCATGGGTAGTCTCTGACTTGTTTACAAATCTCCAGAGTATTCAAAAAGCTGCTTCAAGATATTAAGCAGAACCACAGAAGATAAAAATTTATATAAAAGAATTAATTGCACATACCAGAATGGAACATAACTCCTATGGAACTTCTATAATGGAATGACTGGCTCCAACACTCATCTGTCCTGTTTCTTGTTTCTGTATTTTCAGGTCAGCATAACCCATATCACTTCTCTAAAGAAAAGTTACTTCTCTTAATTCTAATGAATCTCCCACACCCTTAATAAACATTCCGTTCCTCAAGCTCTCCCTCAGTCAATTGTACTAACTAATCTCCCAAATTTGCAGCAGCTGATTATCGTGGGAGAGCCTCTTACTAAGGACTTTTTTCTGCCTCCTATTACCCTGAGGCAGAACATATGGTCTGTATGCACCCTGAGGTTCACCTAAGGCTCCTATTAGTTTTTTGCATTTGCTATTGATTTACTTTTCAAACACCTCATATAGCTTTTTGATAAAGAAACAATGAACAACTCTGCAGTAATAAGAAACAAAACAAAACAACCAACAAAAAAACACTAAAAAAATCCCCCAACCAACACACCAACCAACAAATCAACCAACCAACCAAAAAACCCACAACAGAAAACTGCCACAACAGTAATGGTGACTTCTGCAAAAAAAGCTTTGTTCTTAGCTACATTTAGAGAGTAATCCATAATTCTGTATATTTTGATGACTTCCTATAATTGAGCTATGACAAGTTTAAACGGAGAGGACTAGAAACATAATGTCTTCTGTAAAGTTCACTTTTGAATTTCTACTGCAAACTCAGCCAATGTGCATGGTCAAGCACACTAATGTGAAGAGATGCTTTTTGAAGAAGAGGGTTAAATTAACTGAATCCTGGCATAGAACCTAGAGATAATATGATACACATTCGAGAAACCTATTTTCAAATTTTCTGCATTAAAGTAAGGGATAAAATAACAGACCTTAAAGGACAAGATGTTCACCTAGCAAATAACAGAAATGGAAAATATACAAAGTATAGCACATCACATGTTTATTTAAATAATGCAAAGAGAATTAGAAAATGAATACATTCTGAGACTTAGCATATATTATCTTGATATATCACTGAAAATTACTAAAAGTGTTTAAAATCTCTGAAAAACTGATTTCTGGCAAAACAGAGTATTTTTTTAACTGTCCTGCACAGAGACTACCTGGGGAACTTCCTTTGAAGAAGCTCTGCCACTTGTTTATAGCATTTTTAGTGAATTCCTCATTTATTTCACCAAAAACTGACACAGCATGAAGCATCATTTCCTAGTAAACAACAATACAGAACTATCTATCCATCATTGACAGTTAAATTCAGTCATCCATATTGAATTGTGATGACCATAAGTGCCATTAAAAATTTGGTAATTTGTGTAGCTTCTAACCATGTTTAATTGAAACATTAGAACAGTAAATGCATTCCATTTGGATTGAACACAAAAAATAACTTATCTATTTAAGCCCATTTTCTCAAAACTTGTTTTTAAAATACATTTTATCTGTAAGAGAGTTAAACAGTTTGGTATCAGAGGCTCATTTGTAGAAGTTGCACAACAAAATTTAAATCAATTTGCATAATCAAGTCCTACCAAGTGTTTCCCACCAAGATGAATTATGTCTTTTCCTTAAGTTTACCCTTGAGCTATTGTGAGAAAGAAAATAAATACAGTAGTGCTACATTAAATTTAGAGTTCTGACTATTCCACTGAATTAGGAATGATTATAAATACAGCTTACAAAGTCACATTTCTGCATAGCAGTGGTTTTGTTAAAATTTATTTATTGTAAATATGTACCTTAAGTGTATAAACACTTGTATTTTTCACGTGAAGAGTGTCTTGTAGCCAGCCTTTAAGTAGCTGTGCCATGCCTAGCCGTAATCCATTCTCACAGTGTGATTAGCACCACACATTCCAAGAGAAAAGCATGAGAAATCCCAGATGAATCCCATTCCATTATTACTGTAGATGCTTTCATCACTTTGTACTATTTTGAATCCTAATAAAATCTTAGTTTTATTTCAGTACTGTTTGTTCAAATGTTTTGATATATGTCTCCCAAATATATGTATCCTGAGAAAGTTACATAGTCTATCCTAAATTTTTGTAATAAATAAAAGGAATGAAAGTTTAAGTTATTATTGTAATGCTCATCATCAACAGTTTCATGCAGGTTACTCTAAACAAACATTTTTTGAGAGAGATGAAACACAAGATATTCGGCCCCTTCTTCCATATACAAATTATAGAGATTATACAAATATATATATTTGTATATACAAACAAACATATATATTTGTTTTGTTTATATACACAGATTATACAAATAACCTACCCTGTCTCCTTTTTTTTTCATCAGATAACTTTGTTTTTCAACTCCTATTTTTCCAGATATCTTTAAGCAAGGTAATCACTTTACCTTTTACTTTCCTGTAAGGTTGACACAGAGAGCAGAAGTGTTCCTAATGAAAATGAGTACTACCCACTACAGTACAAAAGCACGTAAAATGTCACCTCTTTCCCAAGGAACCATCGCAGCCACTAGGAAATTATGCTTACTGTTATTGGCCATGAGATTAGAGTGATTAGTCATGAACCAAGAGGAAGGGAGCTAAGTGTACCAGGTCTTCAGTTCATGAATGTTAAAAAAAAAAGATTTTTCTCTTCATGAAAGACAAAAAACAAGGCAAAAAATTATTGGCAAAAAAAAAATAAAAGCAGGTTTTCTGACAAGGAAGTTTCAAAAACTGACCGCAACATGATAAAAAAGTAGAAATCAAATTCAGTAAGTCTAAAGTAAAAAGTACAGTGAGAGTAGAAACCTTGATATTACATCGCAAGAAATACATTGCAAAAGATCAATTTTTTCTTATAAATTGATAATAAAACAGCAAAATAAATACATCAGCTGGAAAAAATCCGTAAGATAGTAAGGTTCAAAATATCAAAGATAGAGTTTCCAACCTTCCTGAAATGAATACTTTACTGAAAACATTAACAATTCTGTATTAACAATTATGTATTTTGTTACTGCACTTTTCATTTCTCTATTAATAGTAGGCGAAAATAAATTTTTACAGCTTATCATTTGTTATTTCATACTCCGTAAATCATAAAAACTCAAAGAAGAAAGGGTTTCTAATTGGGAAATACAGTAAGCTGATGTTTTTAAAGGAAAAAACTTTCAAAAACTTTACTGGCAACATAAATCAAAGTGGAAAATTTTAGCTACTGAGTCACGTGAAGCATGTCTAAACTGCAGAATGTATTCTCTATAAGAAAGATTAAATACTAATCCAAGTTAATCACAGAAAGAGAATGAGCAATATTTTCTGGAAGATAATCCATTACATTTCTTGTAATTAATATCAAAAAATCTCAAGCAAGAAATCCAGTATCAACTACACCAAAACATTTTGTCAGTAGACTTATATGTACCAATGTCTAGCAGAGCTATGGCTTAAAATTCAAACCTAAAAGAATATATCAAGCTGCAGATTTCACTGCAAAATTAAAATCATTTCCTACTCTTTTGGAAAAGCCTAAACAGAAACGTGTGTGTGCAGGAAACTCCATATTCTCTGCAAGCACCAATCCTCCTTCAAACACACACACCATTGCATACATGAATGTTAATTGCCAAAATCTAGTCCATTTGACTTGTACTGTGATTTCAAGAACAGACTAACCTAACATCACCCAGCGCTGCATCAAATGAAGACAGTATTCTCCTCATCCCGCAACCCTTTGCCTTCACCTTTTTATCTTGAACATCTCATTCCAGCTGTGACAGAGCATTTGTAGAGCTCCCCAAAACCTGAATTGCTCTGGTTTATAATGTTCTCAGAAAACAAACAAAACTAACAAAGAACACAAAATAAACAGAACAAAACATTCCAAATGGCTGCCAGTTAACCAGTTCAGTATAATTTACTGGGGGGGTTTCATGTGCACAAAGCCAAGGAGGATGGATGCCTCTTGCAACTTCAGTGTTGAATGTTTTGGAAACTGCAGTGTTTTGTGTAACATGCCACAGAGCTGACTCTTGTGGAATCTACTGAAATCTGAAATCTGGATCTACTGCACCGGTAGGGCATGACAGTGTATCATGTGCTTGCAGTTCCTGCTTCACTCACCACATCCTACATAAATATATAAAGTTCTTGAAACAGAAAAAAATTGATTCTGAATAAAAAAAATGTTTGAAGGTAAGTGGAAGAATATTAGAGGATTTTAACTGAAAAAAAAAGATGATGTAGATATCTTTGAAAAAAAAACCCATAAACATTACACCCATATTTATACAAGAAAATACTAGGAACAGTGCAAATTAAGGAAGCTAGTTCTATTGATGGTGTAAATATATAGCTTTCAAAAATGGTATGGACCCCTTGCAGATAAAGTGAGAAAATTGAAGGCTATGTAGTTTTCTCCACCCTTAACATATGAAAGCAAAAAAAAAAAAAAAAAAAAAAAAAAAAAAAAAAAAAAAAAAAAAAAAAAAAATAGTGAAGAAATTGCTATGAGTACTCCCACTGAAATTAAAATCCTGGTCAACCCTGGAACCATGTTTAGGACACAAAGATACACAAGACATTAGAAACACATATTTTCCCCATCACTCAACAGTCCTTACATTTGATTTCATTCCTTTGCACTTCACATTCTCAAGTAATATTCCTTTTGTTGCTCTTGAGCTCTATTGATATAAATGGAAATTGTTTGAATAAGTAACCACGGATGTTCTCTCTTCAACTTGTTGTCTGGTCATTTTGGATTACAGGTGCATAAACAGGAAGTGTCACAGAAAACTCAAACAATCCCTCTTGAAACAAAGCTGTCAGAACACATTTAAGTTAGCTACTTTTGCAATACTCTAATACGAGTAGAAGGTTCAACATCCTCTCTCAAACACAAATTTAATTACATACTACATGACTTTTCAACAAAAGAATAATGATGTTTGGCACAGGCATTTTTTGAGAGAAGGACTAGGACACTTCAGTTCTGAGTTCAGAAAGCCATTTTCAGCTGTTAACATGTAAGCATCCATTTGCTTTCCAGCCTCTGCTGATGGGTTTTACTAGATCTCTGCTGTACATCACAGGACTTTAAACACCTAACCTCCTAGATACCCCCAAGTGGGCACTTAAACATAACCATCAATCTCTCAATGGAATTCTAACCTTTAATTACAAAACACAACCAGGTTTTGCCCAAACTATAAATGATTTCCAGCAGAGAATAGACTTTCTTTAAAAGTAAAAAATTTGCAATGACACAAACTTGCAGCTACATTTTCTCATATATTCCAGCACCAGTAGTAACTCTGAGATAAAATCCTTAAAAGAGAGATTCTTGATGGTTTCTTTGAAGTTAGTCTCGGAATTTCCTAAGATGTAAAAGATGGACTACCACCAGAAAAGTCTGATTTTTCTAACTTTAATTGGTTCTCTTGACTCTCATTGTCACTGTCACAGTATAACAGCCACTTCAGTGAATTCATCTGAATGATTAAATCAACTCACCATGGAAATTAGAGAAGCCTAGAGACCAGTTCCGGAAGCAACATGCACAACAATTTTATTTTAGCATCAGATACAATTAACAATATTGCGGGAACAAGTATTCAGAGTGTAAAGAAACAAACCCATGCAATTATAGAAACTGACAATTGCCTCATAGTGAAGCAGATGACTATGTTAAAAAAAAAAAAAACACCAAACAAAAAAACCCCACATTTGAGAGTTTTATTTGAAGGTAGGCCACTTCTACCTATTTGCTGTACTCTACTTTGCCTAAGTAGGCTTTTTTATAATTAGTCTTCAAAAAAACCACCTGCATTTCTCCCCTACATTCCTGCATCATTAATTCAATTATCACCTTAAACTTGTGTCACATTAAAATGATGTTGCCAATATAAAAGTATGAAATTACTGTAATGTATCTTGTAGTATCTTTGTCATATATCCAGCTCAGAAATCTCCTGCATCATGTCACTAAAGCCCATTCTTGCTTTCTCATGAAGAAATTATGTTCTAAAAATATCTTCTGGGATATCTTGCTCTATTAATACATTTACTTCTTAAAAGAAAATAAGCAAACTCTTTTGCTAACTCCTAGCTTTATTTTTGCTAACTCTGTCTTATTTCAGACTCAGGAAACTATTTTTAGGCTTTTCACACAATAATCTTACTTCCACAAATATGAAAGTTTAATACTGACAATATTCAAAGTGCTGGGGCAACTCCCAAGAAGGCTGTAGGAAGTTTCTCTCAAAGTTAATAGAAGACAATAAAAAGTTTAAACAGCTGACAGTTTGGGTCAAAACTAATGCAGATATCAATGTTTTTAGCATTCTGACACAGACAAGCCAACAGGCAAACTATTTAACTAATAAGAAAGTGAAAAAATTATCTTTTAAAGTGTTCAGTTCATATAAACTTCCAGGTACTACTCTGCATATATCCCAGCACTAGTGTCTCCCACACTGGTTCTTCTTACCATCCATGATTCCCAGTAATAGGAACAATATACAGCATGAAGGCCTGGACAATAAAAGGAAGATGGGTGAGCTCTGGAAAATATCTTGAATATCATCAACAGCTGGAAAAGGTCATTAATTACAGTGATTTTAATTCTACAGAAACAGAAGTCATTTTCTAGGAAACAAAGGTCGTAGTAATATCACAGATTTAGCTAGGTTGGAAAAGACCTTTGAGATCATCAAGTCCAACCTATGACCTAACACCACCTAGTGTCAACTAGACCGTGGCACTGAGTGCTACATCCAGTCTTTCCTTAAACACCTCCAGGGACAGTGACTCCACCACCTCACTGGGAGCCCATTCCAATGCCCAGTCACCCTTTCTGCGAAGAACTTCTTACCTAATGTCCAGCCTAAACCTCC
>VZRS01012147.1:0-12507 GCA_013398055.1 Ifrita kowaldi
GCCGGGAACTATTTTACACCTCCAGAAGTGCCGGAGGGGGGGCGGGGGGTGTGCGGAGATTACGCGGCAGGTCGTCGCCCTTCGGAAAGTTAATCCACGATGCCAGAGGTTTCTGTCCAAAAAGGAGGCAGAGGAGTCCTGTAACTTCATTCGAATAAAAGGAGAGCCCATGCGGCTTTTCCCATGGGGTCTCTCAAATGGTTGTGGGACGCAGCCCTCTTTTTATCCTGAGTTCCCGGCCCCATCATCCTCTTCCTTTTCCCCATTGGCTGCGGTACTCGGGAGGGACAGACTTCCCGAACTACCTACTCTATGCCCGCCTCTAATATGCACCCCGTTTTGGTATGGAAAAGAAAGAAATAGAAACTATTCATAATTTTATTAAGTCTTTGTTGCGTTGCTCTAGGTTGAGGCATTTAACACGGCCTTGGCTGAGCAACAGTCACTGTTGATTAATAACAGTTGCTAGAACTAATAGTTTTCTCTGTTACTTCACTATCCACGAATTCCTGGCCTTGTCTACAGGCAGATTCACACGGTCTCTTTGTAAAGACACATGCATCTTACTCCTTTCAATTCCCTACCTTCTTGGTGGTGGGGTGGCTCCCCCCGGCCTGGTATCCGGCACAAAACCCCCGAGCGCGCCCCTAAACGTACCCTGCACACCGCGGTACACACACAGAGCCCCAGCACACAAACACACCCAACTCCCCAACCCCTTCCACCACTGCGTGAGCGGCTGGCTGGCAGCATCAGCTCCTCACATGCTGCCCCATGTCTTGCAGGCAGTTCTCTGGGTTAGACCTGTTGAGCTATCAGCATGAATGCAAACGCCAAGCTCTTGAGCCTTTTGTCCTGGTAGCTTTAGCGTGTGAGCGGTCTCCGGTGCCGTTGTCTTTGCATCTTGACCTTGGGTGAGTGAAGGCTTAGGATGGTACCTAGAGCTGAGAAGGAAAGAGCCGAGAGCAGCGTGTGTGCTGCTAGTTTGAGTGGTGCAGTTGAAGTTGTAGACAGCAAGAGCTTTCTCAGCTGGCACTTTTGTTTTTCCAGATGGCGTCCAGACTGCGAGAAGGTAAAGATTTGTTAGGGCAAAGGAGTTCATCTTGCTCTTGGAGTGTGGTACAAAGAAGGGTTTGCACTTGGAAGGGGAAGGTTAGGGAAATCTTTTTGTCCTGATGCTGATGCCTGAAGTTGCCACCTAAAAGACAGAGACTAGACAGCAATAAGGGAATGAAGGTAGGTATTTATTCGAAGAGCCTTCAAAGGTACACCCTGGGGAGTTCAGAGGCTACTGCTAAGATGGACCCCAAGATGGATGTCAGGGCATGAGTTCTACCCACTTTTAAATGTTTGGTTCCTTTGCATATCAGGGTAAATACTCCAATAAAGCTTCAGTTAATGATGGAAGTTCCCCAAGCTTGAACCCCTTTAAAGGCTTTTGGGTTTATGCTTTTTGGGCTTAGGACGGTCTGTGTGTCCTTGGAAAGCAGGCCTGGAGAGGATTTGTTATGTCTACCTAGCATGAGAGAGAAGTTAACAGGCTACAAGAAAATTCACAGTTACACACTAGGCAGTACAGGATTTGAAAACTGTGAAAATTCAAACCTAAGCCATCAGCACCGTTGATTTGAGAGCAGAGACGTTCCCAACTTGCCCTTGCCCTTGGGGTGGTTCCACGCTGAGCCAGGTGCGTGTCCTTCTTTTGCAAGCCAGTAGCGCCATCGTGTGGTTGTTTTGATGAGCGCTGACGGTGCCCAGGAAAAAGCCAAGCGCTTTGCTGGCGCGGCCCCATTCGAGTGGCAGGAGTTGCTGGAAGAGCTCTGCTGTGCATCCTGCCTCTTGGAGACATAAAAGAATGTGATCCTGCACGTAGCGGGGAAGGAAGAGGAATCATTTCATTGTTGACTGTGCACTTCAAAGGCTTCAAAAGAAAGGGAAATTTAAGCATGGCATTTTTCTTTTAGAGCCTTTTCTGTGCGCTCAGCTGCTCAACATGTAACTCGCACCCACTGAACTGCCGCAGACTCCCTTGAGATAGATACTTTCTCTCAAGCTCTTTGTACCATCCTACCCTCCAACTGTCGCAGATCTCACACTTTTTCGAAACCTCGAGCAGCTGTACGCAGCGAAAAAGTCCTAGAAGGAGAAGCCAGCACTGTCTTTCATAGTCCCTCTAACGTCTGTGAATTAGGCGGAACACAAGTGACCCACACTTTCCTTCTCAATTATATATAGAACATCATCACGTTCCCTCAGAGTGGCACAGACCATCGTTAAAGAGCAGCGTTTCCAGATGCAGTTCGGACTCAGAGATGTACTAGGCGAGAAAGCAATTGTAGCCTTCCCCTCTTCCTTGTAAAACTTGATACTCGCAGTGCAGGCACGTTCACACAGCTTCAGTGTGGCCGAGCTCAAGCAGCTAGAGCTTACAGAGATGGAAGTGTCAGGAAAGAAGATGTTCCAAAAGTATTTTTATAACAGCATTAAAATTGTGCGCGGCAGACTGCCGCTCTGTAGCTTCCTTCCCCAACAGACGTGCCATNTTGCAACCTCGCAAGGACCAAAGATCAGGATAGATGTGTGGCATAGAAGAATGTGCTGGGACGAAAAGATGTTCTTCCTTTCTCTTTCTTGTGTTGAAAGTAGTGGCCAGTGAAAAACTAAATCTGCAAGTTATTCTCTCTTGACACATTTCTCTGAGCAAGAGCTAGACGGGCAGTTTGCACTCTGCGGAACATAAAGAAAGCTACTATACCTCGAGCTGAGGAAAATCCGTGCACACCACACTGTAGATGCATGCAGTATACTCGCTGCAGAGCGGCAAAGCTGAATGCCATCGCTGGGCTTCAGTACTCTCCAGACCACAGAAAGCGAAGTTTGAAGCTGCAGAGCACCCGGTTTGTGTGCTCAGTGTACGAATTCCGAAAGTCCAGCCAAACGCTTGTTCACGATCAGATTAGGTTCTAAATGCTCTTGCTGCTTCAGAAATCAACGTAAGGTCATTGCAATCCGTCACACAACCTAGCTAAAAGAGTTTCGTACACCTTCAGTCTTGCAGACTCCGCGCAGCTCGAGCTCACCCAGGACACGTCAAAAAAGAAAGCGTTCTTCAAGTACTTCTATCTCAGACGTCCAGTTATATTATTGTCTCTCGCAGCTCCCTTGCCGACTCTCAGCAGCTGCTACCGTAGAAGAAGCCTGGAGAAGTAACAGCCACTGCTGGGCTACCCGGTCGCCTAGCCTCAAGTAAAGCCACATAAACGCCCCTCTGCAGTCTCTATTTCCTTTCTCCGCTGTATCTACCAGTGTGATCTCTAGATCTCGAAGCATAATGCTAGGAGAAATTTTTTCTGCAGAAGGCTGGAAGAGGAGTAAGTATCAGTAAAAGTAGCCGTCGTTGAACTTCCTCATTCCGACTGCTAACGTGAATTCGGCACGCAAGCGGGGGTTAGCTACGCTCCTCTCTCAGCCTGTACACTGCGCACACAAGTCCGGTGCTCTGCGCCTTCATTCTTCCCCTTTTTGTACCATGGCGCGTATTCATTCTGCCGCAAGCGAACAGTCGTCTGCTTCTTGCATAGAGCACTGTGCCGGCAGCGAAATGCTCCAGCCCACACCTTCTGCCGAAACACTCCTGGGTTTTGCAGTTTCCCTCTCAGCTCTATGTGCCATTACATTTTGCCTCTCTTGTCTTCCGAATGCAAACGGAAAGCTTTTCGGCTATGTCTCTCAAAGAAAACTGTGGCAGGACTAAAGCGTGCTGTTCATTAGAGTCTCTTCGAGCTGACTGTTGTTCTGTGCTGAAAGTTTTGGCGAGTGAATGGCTAAACCTGCAAGTGCTTCTCTCTGAGCAAAAGCTAGGACAGTTTGCGCTCTGCGGAACGAAAACAGCATGCTTGCACGTAGCTGTGATGGAACTCCATGCACAGTACGCTGTGGATGCGTGCAGTATACACCCTGCAGAGCGGCAAAGCTGAATGCCATCTCTTGGCTTCAGTTCTGTCCAGAGCACAGAAAACAAAAATTGACGCCGCAGAGCTTGTGGGCTCAGTGTACTGAATTTCAAAAGTCCAGACAAAAGCTGGTTCACAATCAGATTCAGCTGAGAATACTTTTGCTGCTTCAGGAAGAAACGCGCAGCGTTCGCTCCATCACACAACCTGGCTAGAAGCAGTTTCTTACGACTTCGGTATTGCAGAGTCCACGCTGCTCGAGCTCACCCAGAACGACACGTCAAGAAGGAAAGCGTTCTTCAAGTACTCCTTCTCAAACATCAACAAACTAGGCACAACGCACTGCGGCTCCATATCTTCCTTCTCAGAAAGACGTGCCGCCACATTATTCGTTCTCTCAGCTCCGTTTCCTACTTCCAGCAGCTGCTACCATAGAAAAAGGCTCGAGGAGTAAAAATCACTTTCTGGCTGCACCTTTGCCTTCTCTCACTTAAAGCAACATAAACTCCCCTTTGAACTCTTTATGTACCTTCTCCGCTGCATCTACCGCTGTGATCTCAAGATCTCGAAGCATAAACCTGAAAGAAATTGTTTCTACAGAAGGCTGGAAGACGAGTAGGTATCAGTAAAAGTAGCCGTCGTTGAACTTCCTCATTCCAACTGCGAACGTCAATTGGGCAGGTAAGCGAGGGTTATCTACGCTCCTCTCTCAGCCTGTGCGATGCGCACACAAGCCCGGTGCTCTGCGCCTTCATTCTTCCACTTTTTGTACCACGTCGCACATTCATTCTGCCTCAAACAAACAGTCTTCTGTTCTCGCGCAGAGCACTGTCCTGGCAGCGAAACGCCTTAACCTCTACCGAAAGCTTTTGGGCTATGTCTCTCAAAGAAAACTGTGCCACGGCAAAAGCATGTTGTTCATTACCGATTCTCGTCGCGTAGACTGCGGTGCTGTTTTGAATATCTTGGACATTGAAAGGCTAATCCAGCAAGTGCTTCTCTCCTGACACATTTGCCTGAGCTTTTCCAGCCTTCTGTAGAAAGAATTTCGCTTAAGATTACTCTTCAAAATGTAGATATCACAGTGGTAGATGCAGCGGATGAGGGAAGTACAGAGTGCAGCGTGGAGTTTGTGTGCCTTTAAGTTAGGCAAGGCGAAGGTGCAGCCCAGCAGCGGCTTTTACTTCTCGAGCTTTTTTCTATGGTAGCAGCGGCTGGAAGTCGGCAAGAGAGCTGCGAGAGTGAATAATGTGACGGCACGTCTATCTGAGAATGAAGCTACGGAGCCAAAGTGTGTTGCTGCTTTGAGAAGGTGTACTTGAAGAACGCTTTCTTTCTTGACGTTTCCTTCTGGGTGAGCTCGAGCTGCGTGGATTCTGCAAGACTAAAGATGTAAGAAACTGCTTCTAGCCAGGTTGTGTAATGGATTATAACGACTGCTCATTACTTTNGTCCAGAGCACAGAAAACAAAAATTGACGCCGCAGAGCTTGTGGGCTCAGTGTACTGAATTTCAAAAGTCCAGACAAAAGCTGGTTCACAATCAGATTCAGCTGAGAATACTTTTGCTGCTTCAGGAAGAAACGCGCAGCGTTCGCTCCATCACACAACCTGGCTAGAAGCAGTTTCTTACGACTTCGGTATTGCAGAGTCCACGCTGCTCGAGCTCACCCAGAACGACACGTCAAGAAGGAAAGCGTTCTTCAAGTACTCCTTCTCAAACATCAACAAACTAGGCACAACGCACTGCGGCTCCATATCTTCCTTCTCAGAAAGACGTGCCGCCACATTATTCGTTCTCTCAGCTCCGTTTCCTACTTCCAGCAGCTGCTACCATAGAAAAAGGCTCGAGGAGTAAAAATCACTTTCTGGCTGCACCTTTGCCTTCTCTCACTTAAAGCAACATAAACTCCCCTTTGAACTCTTTATGTACCTTCTCCGCTGCATCTACCGCTGTGATCTCAAGATCTCGAAGCATAAACCTGAAAGAAATTGTTTCTACAGAAGGCTGGAAGACGAGTAGGTATCAGTAAAAGTAGCCGTCGTTGAACTTCCTCATTCCAACTGCGAACGTCAATTGGGCAGGTAAGCGAGGGTTATCTACGCTCCTCTCTCAGCCTGTGCGATGCGCACACAAGCCCGGTGCTCTGCGCCTTCATTCTTCCACTTTTTGTACCACGTCGCACATTCATTCTGCCTCAAACAAACAGTCTTCTGTTCTCGCGCAGAGCACTGTCCTGGCAGCGAAACGCCTTAACCTCTACCGAAAGCTTTTGGGCTATGTCTCTCAAAGAAAACTGTGCCACGGCAAAAGCATGTTGTTCATTACCGATTCTCGTCGCGTAGACTGCGGTGCTGTTTTGAATATCTTGGACATTGAAAGGCTAATCCAGCAAGTGCTTCTCTCCTGACACATTTGCCTGAGCTTTTCCAGCCTTCTGTAGAAAGAATTTCGCTTAAGATTACTCTTCAAAATGTAGATATCACAGTGGTAGATGCAGCGGATGAGGGAAGTACAGAGTGCAGCGTGGAGTTTGTGTGCCTTTAAGTTAGGCAAGGCGAAGGTGCAGCCCAGCAGCGGCTTTTACTTCTCGAGCTTTTTTCTATGGTAGCAGCGGCTGGAAGTCGGCAAGAGAGCTGCGAGAGTGAATAATGTGACGGCACGTCTATCTGAGAATGAAGCTACGGAGCCAAAGTGTGTTGCTGCTTTGAGAAGGTGTACTTGAAGAACGCTTTCTTTCTTGACGTTTCCTTCTGGGTGAGCTCGAGCTGCGTGGATTCTGCAAGACTAAAGATGTAAGAAACTGCTTCTAGCCAGGTTGTGTAATGGATTATAACGACTGCTCATTACTTTCTGAAGCAGCAAGAGCATTTACAGCCTAATCNTATGTACCTTCTCCGCTGCATCTACCGCTGTGATCTCAAGATCTCGAAGCATAAACCTGAAAGAAATTGTTTCTACAGAAGGCTGGAAGACGAGTAGGTATCAGTAAAAGTAGCCGTCGTTGAACTTCCTCATTCCAACTGCGAACGTCAATTGGGCAGGTAAGCGAGGGTTATCTACGCTCCTCTCTCAGCCTGTGCGATGCGCACACAAGCCCGGTGCTCTGCGCCTTCATTCTTCCACTTTTTGTACCACGTCGCACATTCATTCTGCCTCAAACAAACAGTCTTCTGTTCTCGCGCAGAGCACTGTCCTGGCAGCGAAACGCCTTAACCTCTACCGAAAGCTTTTGGGCTATGTCTCTCAAAGAAAACTGTGCCACGGCAAAAGCATGTTGTTCATTACCGATTCTCGTCGCGTAGACTGCGGTGCTGTTTTGAATATCTTGGACATTGAAAGGCTAATCCAGCAAGTGCTTCTCTCCTGACACATTTGCCTGAGCTTTTCCAGCCTTCTGTAGAAAGAATTTCGCTTAAGATTACTCTTCAAAATGTAGATATCACAGTGGTAGATGCAGCGGATGAGGGAAGTACAGAGTGCAGCGTGGAGTTTGTGTGCCTTTAAGTTAGGCAAGGCGAAGGTGCAGCCCAGCAGCGGCTTTTACTTCTCGAGCTTTTTTCTATGGTAGCAGCGGCTGGAAGTCGGCAAGAGAGCTGCGAGAGTGAATAATGTGACGGCACGTCTATCTGAGAATGAAGCTACGGAGCCAAAGTGTGTTGCTGCTTTGAGAAGGTGTACTTGAAGAACGCTTTCTTTCTTGACGTTTCCTTCTGGGTGAGCTCGAGCTGCGTGGATTCTGCAAGACTAAAGATGTAAGAAACTGCTTCTAGCCAGGTTGTGTAATGGATTATAACGACTGCTCATTACTTTCTGAAGCAGCAAGAGCATTTACAGCCTAATCTGATTGTGAAGCAGCGTTTGGCTGGATTTTGAAATTCGGTACACTAAGCACACAAGCTCGGTGCTCTTCGGTTAAGGCAGAGCTGAAGCCTAGCGATGGCATTCAGCTTTGCTGCTCTGCAGGGTGTATACTGCACGCATCCACAGCGTGCTGTGCATGGATTTTCCTCAAAGCTACGTGCAAGCATGCTCTTTCTGTTCCGTAGAGTGCAAACTGCCCGTCTAACTCTCGCTCAGCGAAATGTGCCAGGAGAGAAGCACTTGCAGGTTTGGCCTTTCACTGGCCGAGACTTTCAACACAGCACCACAATCTGCGCGACCATAATTGGTAATGAACATGCTATAGTCCTGCCACAGTTTTCTGTGAGAGACGTAGCAGAAAAGCTTTCTGTTGAAGTTTAGGTGTTTCGCTGCCGGCACAGTGTTCTGGGCGAGAATGAGATGACTGTTTCCCCTCTGGCAGGATGAATGTGCGACATGGTACGAAAAGTGGAAGAATGAAGAGCAGAGGAGCACCGGGGCTTGTGTGCGCAGAGTATAGACTGAGAGAGGAGTGTAGCTAACCGTCGCCTACCTGGTTGATTCACGTTAGCAGTCGGAAGGAGGACGTTCAGAGACGGCTACTTTTACTGGCCATTATTCCTCTTCCACCTTTCTCTGGAAGCAATTTCTTTTAGGTTTATGCTACGAGACGTAGAGATCTCGGTGGTAGATGCAGCGGATGAGGGAAGTACAGACTGCAGAGGTGAGTTTATGTGGCTTTACGTGAGGCAAGGCGAAGGTGCAGCCTTATGAGTGGCTTTTGCTTCTGGAGCCTTTTTCTATGGTAGTAGCGGCTGGAAGTCAGCAACGTAGCTCGGAGAGCGAATAATGTGGCAACACATCTATCTGAGAAGGAAGCTACCGAGGCGACACCTGTTCGCAGTTTCAAAGCTGCTAGCAGAAGGAACATAAAAAATGCCTTCTTTCTTGAAGTGTCCTTCTGGGCGAGCTCTAGCTGCGTGGAGTCTTCAAGACTGAAGTTGTAAGAAACTGCTTCTAGCCAGGTTGTGTGACGGAATGCAACGACTGCGCGTTACTTTCTGAACCAGCAAGAGCATTCACAGCTAAATCTGATTCTGAACCAGAGTTCAGCTAGACTTTTGAAATTCAGTACACTGAGCAAACAAGCCCGGTGCTCTGCTGCTTCAATCTTCGCCTTCTGTGGTCTGGGCAGAACTGACGCCCAGCGACGGCATTCAGTTTTGCCGCACTGCAGCGAGTATACTGCATGCATCCACAGTGGCTGTGCACGGATTTTCCTCAGCTCGAAGTATAATCCTTTCTTTTTCTTTTCACAGAGCCCAAACTGTCTGTGTAGTTTTTGCTCAGCGAAATGTGCTGGGAGAGAAGCACTTGNTCAAAATGTAGATATCACAGTGGTAGATGCAGCGGATGAGGGAAGTACAGAGTGCAGCGTGGAGTTTGTGTGCCTTTAAGTTAGGCAAGGCGAAGGTGCAGCCCAGCAGCGGCTTTTACTTCTCGAGCTTTTTTCTATGGTAGCAGCGGCTGGAAGTCGGCAAGAGAGCTGCGAGAGTGAATAATGTGACGGCACGTCTATCTGAGAATGAAGCTACGGAGCCAAAGTGTGTTGCTGCTTTGAGAAGGTGTACTTGAAGAACGCTTTCTTTCTTGACGTTTCCTTCTGGGTGAGCTCGAGCTGCGTGGATTCTGCAAGACTAAAGATGTAAGAAACTGCTTCTAGCCAGGTTGTGTAATGGATTATAACGACTGCTCATTACTTTCTGAAGCAGCAAGAGCATTTACAGCCTAATCTGATTGTGAAGCAGCGTTTGGCTGGATTTTGAAATTCGGTACACTAAGCACACAAGCTCGGTGCTCTTCGGTTAAGGCAGAGCTGAAGCCTAGCGATGGCATTCAGCTTTGCTGCTCTGCAGGGTGTATACTGCACGCATCCACAGCGTGCTGTGCATGGATTTTCCTCAAAGCTACGTGCAAGCATGCTCTTTCTGTTCCGTAGAGTGCAAACTGCCCGTCTAACTCTCGCTCAGCGAAATGTGCCAGGAGAGAAGCACTTGCAGGTTTGGCCTTTCACTGGCCGAGACTTTCAACACAGCACCACAATCTGCGCGACCATAATTGGTAATGAACATGCTATAGTCCTGCCACAGTTTTCTGTGAGAGACGTAGCAGAAAAGCTTTCTGTTGAAGTTTAGGTGTTTCGCTGCCGGCACAGTGTTCTGGGCGAGAATGAGATGACTGTTTCCCCTCTGGCAGGATGAATGTGCGACATGGTACGAAAAGTGGAAGAATGAAGAGCAGAGGAGCACCGGGGCTTGTGTGCGCAGAGTATAGACTGAGAGAGGAGTGTAGCTAACCGTCGCCTACCTGGTTGATTCACGTTAGCAGTCGGAAGGAGGACGTTCAGAGACGGCTACTTTTACTGGCCATTATTCCTCTTCCACCTTTCTCTGGAAGCAATTTCTTTTAGGTTTATGCTACGAGACGTAGAGATCTCGGTGGTAGATGCAGCGGATGAGGGAAGTACAGACTGCAGAGGTGAGTTTATGTGGCTTTACGTGAGGCAAGGCGAAGGTGCAGCCTTATGAGTGGCTTTTGCTTCTGGAGCCTTTTTCTATGGTAGTAGCGGCTGGAAGTCAGCAACGTAGCTCGGAGAGCGAATAATGTGGCAACACATCTATCTGAGAAGGAAGCTACCGAGGCGACACCTGTTCGCAGTTTCAAAGCTGCTAGCAGAAGGAACATAAAAAATGCCTTCTTTCTTGAAGTGTCCTTCTGGGCGAGCTCTAGCTGCGTGGAGTCTTCAAGACTGAAGTTGTAAGAAACTGCTTCTAGCCAGGTTGTGTGACGGAATGCAACGACTGCGCGTTACTTTCTGAACCAGCAAGAGCATTCACAGCTAAATCTGATTCTGAACCAGAGTTCAGCTAGACTTTTGAAATTCAGTACACTGAGCAAACAAGCCCGG
Organism: Ifrita kowaldi; assembly: GCA_013398055.1. Taxonomy (NCBI): domain Eukaryota; kingdom Metazoa; phylum Chordata; class Aves; order Passeriformes; family Cinclosomatidae; genus Ifrita; species Ifrita kowaldi. The sequence goes on from VZRS01012147.1 coordinate 10,786, forward strand.
TGCTCTGCTGCTTCAATCTTCGCCTTCTGTGGTCTGGGCAGAACTGACGCCCAGCGACGGCATTCAGTTTTGCCGCACTGCAGCGAGTATACTGCATGCATCCACAGTGGCTGTGCACGGATTTTCCTCAGCTCGAAGTATAATCCTTTCTTTTTCTTTTCACAGAGCCCAAACTCTCTGTGTAGTTTTTGCTCAGCGAAATGTGCTGGGAGAGAAGCACTTGCAGGTTTAGCCTTTCACTGGCCAAGACTTTCGACACAGCACCACAGTCTGGGCGACCAGGAAAAGAAAGGAAAAATAGTCTTCTATGCCCGATCTTTGGTCCTTGCCAGGCTGTATTGTGCGCCGTGATGCTTCGAAATGAGAAGCAACGTGCAGAGAGCACCAAGAGCTGACGGTGCTGTGGAGGTTGTAAAGGAAAGAGGACTATAAATGGAATGTGGTGCAAATACAAGTTTCCAAACGTGGGAGAAAAAGCTTGTTGCTCTGGAACGGCTTTCTGTGAGAGACGTAGCGGAATAGTTTTCCATTTATATTCGGACAACAAGATAGGGAAAATGTGATGGCACAGAGCTCTGAGAGGGAAGCGGCATAGCCCAGGCGTGTTTCGGCAGAAGCAGTGCGTTTGAGAGTTTCGCTGCCGGCACAGTGCTCTGTGCGAGAAGTGGAAGGCTGTTCGCCTCGGACAGAATGAAAGCGCGGTGTGGTACAAAAGGGGAAGAACGAAGGCATAGAGATCCGGGCTCCTGTGCGCAGCGTACAGGCTGAGAGAGGAGCGTGGCTGCCACTCGCCTGCCTGCCGAATTCACGTTAGCAATTGGAAGAAGGAAGTTCAGCAGCAGCTACTTGTGCTGCTACCTAGTCTTCTTCCAGCCTTCCTTGGAAACCATTGCGCTTATTTTTAGGCTTCGAGATGCAGGGATCACAGTGGCTGATTCAGCGGAGAAGGGAAGTACAGAGTGCAGAGGAAAGTTTATGTGTCTTACATGAGGCAAGGAGAAGGTGCAGCCCAGCCCTGGCTTTTTCTCCTAGTTCTTTTCTGCATGACAGCAGCTAGCAACAGAGTTGCGAGAGCCAAAAATGGGATGGCACGTCTGTCAAAGACGGAAGTTACAGAGCCGCAGTCTGTCGTGCACAATTTTAATGCTACTACAAAAATAGAGTACTTTTGGAATGTCTTCTATCCTGACACTTCCATCTCTTGAGCTCTAGCTGCTTGAACTCGGCCACACTGAAGCTGTGTGAAAGTGATTGCGCAGTGAGTATCAAGTTCTACAGGGAAGAGGGACAGTCAACAATTACTTTCTCTCCTGGCACATCTCTCAGTCCGAGCTGCATCACGAAACGCTGCGCTGCAACGACGGACTGTGCCACTCTGAGAGAATGTGATGATACTTTTTATATAATTTATAAAGTACTGGTCAGTAGTGTGTTTCATCTAGATTACAGACTTTAGAGTGACTATGAAGGCCAGAGCTGGCTGCTTGTTCTAGGACTAGTTCACTGCGTGCAGCTGCTCGATGTTTCGAAGAGGCTTGGGATCTGCAGGAGTTGGANCCCTGCTTTCAAATTAACGGTGTCAGGGCAAAAACCCTTCCCCAGTCTTCCCCTTCCAAGTGCAGACTCTTTGCACCACACTCCAAGAGCAAGAAGAACTCCTTTGCCCTTACAGATCTTTCCCCTCTCGCAGAGTCCTGCTGCCATCTGGAAAAACAAAAGTGC